>APFE030717148.1:203660-219937 GCA_000404065.3 Pinus taeda
ATATATATTGCATTAAATGTTTTTACAGGTTCCGACCGGGGTGTCCACAGGAAGATCCTTGAAATGATAAAGTACTTCACTCTTCTTAGATGACAAATGCTATCCTAATCTATTACAGACTTCACACTTTAGGGGGAAATCTGTTGTACAAAAATTGTCACCTTGACATTCTGCAATTAGTGTGAGTCTATCACCACTCATATTTTCCTCCTTTGCAAGTCTTAAACCTCAGTTCTTCATATCAAGCCTTGAAAATAAGAGAAATTCCTTAAAAATCTCTAAAACTCTGGTTCCACACTTTCTCTTAGTATTACCTGCGGTCCCACACCTAATGGTCATGTTCCTTGCACACTTGACCGCTCTGTCTCTGTCTTATGGGTGCGGACCCCTGTAAATTTAAAAAGGCGCAAGTACATTCTTAAAGCTTCTAGAGGGAATCTTGAGGTGGCAAGTTCACTCCTTTAAGGTTCATGCATCCCATACCTTAAGGAGCTAACCCATTGATGTGAGGAGCTTATCCCTTTGAACAAGGACTCTATCCCTTCAATGGTGGACTTGTAACCTCCTTCCTTTGCACTATAAAATGAAGCATTGGGTTGGTTACTAAAAAGGTTGAAAGCTGAATATTTTTGAGGTGAAATGTTGTTGGAACTTAGTCTTCCTAATTGAGCTTTTGAGAGGAGAGATTACATACCTTTTTGATCTCATTTGGAAGAGAGTGAGGCTTGTCAAAGTACAGGATATTCTTGTTTGGACCTTGGGAAGAGCTTATATAGCATCAAGGCACCAAAGGTTGTAAAGTTCTTCTATTTAAAAGTTAATACAATCAAGTTTATTTTTCTCAATAAGCTATGTTTTATGGTTTATTTCATGGATTCCTTGATCACCATCATGAACATGATTTATTATATTAACTATGCAGGTGTTATTTCATGTGTGCTTGTTTGTGATGGTTCTTAAAAGGAAACTCTTTCGGACGGTTGGAGCATGGCTGCCACAAACTAGCGTTGGACTTAAGGTATGGTCTAAACACCTCTTTAGTTTTTATTAATGAATCGCAATATGTTTAGAGAAAGGTAGATTTTCTTGTCTTGCTTGTTGCTAGATATCTGTTGATACTAGAGAGGTCGGCCTTGTCCACAAGATCGATTTATCCAACCAACAACGAGTAGGAGCACAGTACCTAATTGTTGCACTGGTATAGGATGAGTAGGAGCACGGTCTAGATATCTATGCGAGCCAATCAAATTAATCAGAGGGTATAAGAAATAAAATAATTCTATTTCTACTACAAGAAAACATAAAAATCAAGCTTTAAATATAAACTACCTTATATATACATAAGGAAGCTAAAATTTGTGTTTTTGAAGAATATAGCCAAGTGGTGAGTAGGTTTTTAGGTAAAATTGGTCAAAAATATAGGACAATATGGGGTATGAAAGGCATCAAAGACGAGGCTCAAGATCTCTCATAAAGATGAAGCATTACATATATCTTATTGAAGACAAAGGAACAACGAAAATGGCTTGATATTTCCATGTCATCAAGAAGTCCTTATTAGCAATGTCATGTCATGAGTCATCATGTGCCACATCATTTTGTGGAATATGTAATTCAATATTGTATAAATGTAATTTAAAGAGGAAGTCCAAGAGTCATTCATGTAATGTGAAAAGTCATGTAGGAAGTCAAAAGGTCATAGAGAAGTTGAACAGACATGAGAGTAGCCCAAGAGTCACAAGGAAGGTGAAGGATCACCCCATTTTTTATATATACACCCTCATGTTACAAGCAAATGACTTTTCACCTTGGCTTATCCCATAAGGAATTAGAGAGACAAAGCTAGTACTTTTTGGGAGAAAGTCGTAGCTCCAATGCTCCATTATTGGAGTTGCTAATGCTCATTGTATTCATATATTTTGGGCTTGTTACATAATACTTGAAGCCTGAAGGCCTGCACATTTTCATGAATGCATTATGAATATTTTTAATATTGTTTTGTGAATATTTATGATTCATGGTTTCTTTCACCTGTAATAAAGTAATTGAACTATTGTAGTTTTTTAGTGCTTATCTAAATAAAAATGTGTTGTAATGGTTGTAACAATCACCACATGTATGTGTACTATTTTGCTTGATGTTAGAGGATTATATTTTCACTTGTGTGTGCCGATACTAAGATGGTACTATTAACTTTATCTTAAAGGCTCACCTTTCCTCCCTCTGCATTAGAATAACCTTGATACACTTGTAACTAAATATTCACCAGACACACTTGCTTTTTGCAAAGGCACATAAATGGTTCTCTCGCTTGCCGACAGCTAAAGCCAAGCAAAACCTATAAGAATACATGGCAACCAGACTGATACCATGGATGGGGCTCCTACTCCAAACGGTGTGAGGTCTAATTTGGAATTTGCATTGAAGGGACCCCTTTGGTTGATGGATTTCCAACACCGTCTACAAATGGTGCTAGAATGAGGGGAAGATGACAAGTTGTGCCCATTAAGTTTGTTTTGTATCTCTTATCTTAAATGGCTCATCCTGAAATCATACTCTCGAGGTATTTTTTCTAACGTATCCCTTTGTAAAATTTTAATTCTCGATGAGACTATGTATCACTTGTCCCAATTAACGTTTGATGGTGAGGAAGGAACATCCACAACTAGGAACATTTATAATTTTCTTAAATTTTGTAAATAGTACAAAATCAATGATGAAGAATTTTCTTTTGTGGCTTTCTTCCTCACCCTTTAAGGTTTTGTTAATCGATCATGTCATACCTTACCATCTGCTTCGATCAATTGTCTTATCATTTCCTCTAGGAGATTTATCAATCCTTCAATAGGTTTGATTATTGAGATGTTTATAAAAAAATCAATCAGCTAAAAATGAGTCCTAATGAATTAGTTGAGGATATCTCTAATCGATTCCTTCACCTTTGTTGTGAATTTCCTGGAGAAGGCATAGATTGGGATTTCAATAAGAACAATTTTGAGAGTTTGGTTCACATTCCTTTGCACAGTGAACCTAAACCCCCTCATGTTTCTACTCTACCAACTCTAGTGAATTGTGAGACACCGCTAATTTTAGAGGAGGAATTTACTTCTCCTTTTTTTCCTTGTCGTCATCCTTTTCCAGTTCCAATGATGGTTCCTCTTCATGTGGATAAAAAGGTTGTGAAATCTCTAGATCAAATTGTGTATCCATATCTTTTCTCGTCTTCCGCTTTTCATGATTCATATCTAATGGAAGAAAGCCCAGAATGGCTCATGGAGCCTAGGGTTAGGGCTAATTATTTCCTTCCTCAAGATGACATTAGCACTCTAAAAAAAAAATCTTGAATATTGTTCCATTGAAAGTGTTACTTCTGCAAGGGACATCTTTCATTCCCTATCATCTATATTTTATGATTTTGTGTATCATGATCCACTTGATCTATGTGCTCCACCAACTATCTCTTCATGCTCTCTTGATTTTTGAGTTGTTGGTTCAAATTGTGATCAGATGCAAGGTAACCATATTATACTGGTAGAGGAGGAGGAAAGTGAAGATACTTTTCATATATCTTCCCTTTTTCAAAGTACCCCATGTCAAGATAGTGTGCTCCCATTCTTAGATGGTTTCCAATCTACTAATCTCAATAGTGAATAAAATGAAATCAATTCTTTCATTCAATCTATATCCTTTGTCAACAATCATTCTGATGATGATGACTCTATTGATGTATGCAATCACTAATGGCTAGGTACATCATCTAATCTTTCGGTTTCTCATCAAGATTTTTATTTATATCTATAATATGATTTGGTCAAAGAATATGTCCTTAAAAAAACTTCCTCTTCATCTCATTATCCCTTGTTCTCTATCATTTGCAATGCATATATTTGCAATGAAGATACTACATGTTCTTCAAGTTTTTCATCCAACTTGTCAATTGTCACAGAGTGGTGAGATTATCCGTGATGAAAATTGTAACAACCCTGGTGAAAATTTCATGTAAAAATATATAAATACCACGAATGATGGGACACATATTCCAAGCTGAATGGTGGGAAATACATCCTAGGGGGTGTTCATTTGGTTGTTTATGGCTAAGGCATTAAAGAGGGAAATATGTATTTTGGCACATTTATTTATGAAAATAATGGAAATTCGGAGAAAAGGAAGGTGAAAGGTCACATGTTGCATGTGAGGAGGAAATTAAAGGAAAATAATGGAAAATTAAAAAAATATAGGCCTAATTGATAAAAAGGCTTATGAGGATCAGTGGGCAAGATTTGGTGAGTGTAAGCTTTTGCGAGTTTAGCTTTGGAGTCTCACATTATTCCCTCTTTCTCTCTCGTACTCTTGGACACTTAGATATTTCTTGGACCACTTTGGCATTGGAGCAAGAAAGGAAAAGAAGGAAAGAGGAATAAAAGATCAATCATGGAGAGGCAGGATCAAGTAGCTACAATAGGCTTCATTGCATAGTGGTATCAAGGTATAGTTCAAACACTTTGACTAGATGGGCTCTATCATAGGTGAAATGAAAAACAAATGTTAAATTTTAGAACTTTCTATCATATTTGTTATAACTTTTCTCCTGTGGCATATTATAAGTTGAAATTTTTTCCATATTAAAGGTAAATCCCACTGATAATTTGGTAATAATTTTAGATATTGGTTCACAATACTTTAGGAATTATGATCTAAGGAAAATGACCTTCCTAGATGCACCTTTTAATAGGTCATGTTGGAATTTATGCAATAAATCATATGTTGTAGGCTTTTAGAAGCTGGAAAATTTTCCACATTGAGGGGACGTACCACTGATTATGTGGTAGAAATTTCAGATATC
Organism: Pinus taeda; assembly: GCA_000404065.3. Classification (NCBI taxonomy): domain Eukaryota; kingdom Viridiplantae; phylum Streptophyta; class Pinopsida; order Pinales; family Pinaceae; genus Pinus; species Pinus taeda. Next base: position 208,504 of record APFE030717148.1, read on the forward strand.
GGGTCATAATATTCTAGGAGATACGGGTAGACGGAGGTGAGCCTTCTAAATTCTCCTAAAATCAGGCCTCAAATAGGTCACGTTGACATTGTTGTTATAAATTTTCTTCTGGGCACTCTCAACAGCTAAAATGTTTTCCATAATGAGGGAAAATCCCATTGATATTGTGATAAAAATTATGACATTTAGTCGCTAGATTTTAGGAGATATGACTAGTCGAAATTGAGCTTTCTACATACTCTAGAATTGTGCACCAAATAGGATTGTGTTGGTATTTTGTTATAAATTTCAACCTATGAAATCTAAGAAGTTGAAACTTGAACAAGAGTGAGGGATAATACCACTGATTATATGGTTGAGTTTCCATAACTTGTATTCATACAATTTAGGATATATTCATTGAATCGTTTTCTATATAAGTTTGCATGCAAAATGTTTGATGAAATTCTTAAATGGTTCAATGATTAATTTCATACAAGTTGTTCATTAAAATTCGCCAATGAGTATGTTTTTTATGGTTGGGGATAGTATCGATGTGTAATAGTATTATTGTAGTTGCCATATGCTTACTTTTATGCAAGTATTTTGCTGTATTAGTTTTCATGTAAACTGTTTGAAGAAATTCTTACATGAAAATGTAATAGTGTAACAGTTGTTTGAAGAAAATGTCAAAGTATGGTTATTGTTTGAAGAAAATGTTATTTTTTTGGATGGGGTGGTATTATAGTATGATAATATGGATGTAGATGATCTATGCCTAATTTCATGCAAAGAATTTGAAGAGTTTCATGTAGGGAATTTGAAAGGTTGCATGCAAGGAATTTGAAAATTTGCATGTAAGGAAATGGAAAAATTGGCATGTTTTTAGTTATTATGTTACAAGCGAAATAAGTGCAATTTTTTTTAATTAATCTCATACAAAATGTATGAGAAATAACAATCAAATTCTTTTCAAGTGTGGTTAAATTTTGTAGAGCTTTGGAGATCCCATTTCCATAATTGGACATTGGATATCTGGCCATTATAGTAGCTTTCTCCTTCTACCTTAGTGTGGACCATGGATAGTAAGGGGGTATTCTTATAGGTTGTGGGAATGCTTGATTAACTGCGTGATATGTTTCTATGCTTATCAGATTTTATGAAGGAATGTACTTGTTTTAATACGGTTGTACTAACACAATATGTGTTGAGACAATTGGTATGCACCTGCATGCTAGTTTTAGTATTATTACTATGATTGTGAGTTGATTGCTGACTATGACATGGTTGTTAGTATTGGTAAAAACTAATTTCAAATTAATAGACACGATGTCTTGATTTTTGGAACATGTGACTGACTGTGTATGAATTATATGTCTTGATTTTTGATTTCATGATATCTACTTATGTCCTTGTATGTTAGGTTACATTTTGAATATTTTGATTACATGCATCAGTCTTGAAGCTTGATTACAAGAACTAATCGATTATGATTGACTACATGCGGTTATGTGTATCAGTAGTTGGTTTGGAATTGCTTATGGATATTGTTGGTCGCAGGTGGAAATCTGTAAAATGGAGTAATGGTTGTTTTCATGCATGCGGTCATGGTTTGTGTACTTGATATGGACATGCATTGATGACTCGGCTCTAGATGGAATGATGTGTATATGTTTTGGTACTCATTTGTTATGTGTGTATATGCAGTTGTTATGTGTGTATGGTCTTGGTTATGATTATGCATGTATAGTAGGTCAAACATGCCTTGTGAAGTCAGTGTTTGCAATTTAGGTCATCATGATGTGGTTCTTATGATGCTAATGTGTTGGCTAAGATAGAGCAAGGAAATGAAAATCATGATAATGAGGTTGCAGCATTGGACTTTGGGGTAAGAGCAGATTTTCATACACGTATTGTATGTTCGACATGCAGGTATGTAAGTTAAGGATTTTTATATGCATTAGGTTTATATACATTATGTTTATGTACATGTCTTTTGATGTTATGGTTACATTCACGATAGATGTTAGTTGATTAGTGTAGTTATATGCACATGGGTTATATAGTCAAGAATGATAGTAGCTTGTGGTTGTATGTATTTCTTCTATTTTTTATGTTAGGTAAATTGATTATAATGTTATATGTTGTTAATAAACATGATTTATAGTTTATTTTCGTTATATGCTATTAACTTGATGATTAGATTTATTTCATTGAGATCTTGATGTTGTAATTTCGATTGGTCATATGTGTGATGGTTATGTTCATTTCAATGAAGATCTTGATGTTATATGTATTGTGCTAAACTGGTTTTGCCTATGAATATGGTTATTGTTACAATATTCAGGTATGAGCTGACATATTTGTCAGATGGTGTCAAACTAATCTATATTGACTTTGCATATGTGTATGAGTTTACGATATGAACATGTTAGTTAGATTTTATTATAGATATCATGATATTATGAGTGCTTGAGCTGATGTGTTGTAAAGTTATATCATGCTAACTAGATTGATTTTGTAGATAAGATCACCTCCCCTGAGATACATTAAGGTATCAGTTCCTTATGTCATATATTTGGTGCTTGATTTTTTATTATGTCATATAGTTGATTTATTTAACATGGTATCAATGTTTGATTAATTGCATAATATGAGTATGTGTTCAAATGATCTTTTTTTAAGATGATTGTACTAAAATATATGTGTTGATACAGATGATATGTACTTGAATGTAGTTGATAGTTATAGCTTTATGTCTAATGACTATGAGTTGACTATGGATTATGACATGATTGTTTGTAAAATTTGATTTCAAATTGATAAATATGATTGTCTTGATATTTGGAACATGTGGTTGACATCTGTGAGCATGATGCAGGGAGTTGCATGGAAAGAGAGGTTGCCATGAAATATTGAAGACAGCTCAGGTTGACATTTCCTTAGGAACCATGGGGATTGAGTTGTGGTTTCAGTCTTGTGCTTTTGATCTTTTGAGCGTGATTTGTAGTTTTGTTTATGTCTGGTGCAAGGCCTTGCCACTTTGTTGTAGTGTCATATCGTTATGGGATTTTGTGGTCTTATTCTTGGTTTTTTCTTGTCTTCTATTTTATTTTTTTTATTCTTGGGACTCAGTTGGGAAAGAGGAAAGTTGATGGAGCTCGGGGAGAGATGTGTGGTACCAAAAAGGTAATGTAAGATTCATATGAATCTTGGTGCATGAGTAAGCACAACGGAAGGTAATTCTACGACAGTCAATTGGATTGGCTGGATCCATTGTGGTAAATGGATGCTAGTAGTATAGTCATGAGAAAGGTAACACGAAAAGGTAAAGTAAATTGATTTGAAGCATCATATGCCTTGGCTATGTTGGGAACTATTGTTCTCAATGTTTCACATGTGTTGCATGATTAAAGGAATTTCTCTTAACCTATACCCTATGTTATCTGGTAACTATGTTATGATCATGATTATGTTCATGTTTATATATGTATACATGAATGTATGTATACATGAATGTATGTATGTCTTGTCTGACAAGGTGATGATTGTTTTATACTAATGATTATATATGTATGTATGTATGTATGTATGTCACTTTGTCATAGGGATTGTTATGGATCATTCTTGTGAAGGAATAATTTCTTACACAACGGAATGGCATGAAGAGGTTCCTGGTTCATGAGGAATCAAGTGGGAAGACTAGTCATGACAAATATATGAGGTGAGTATCATGTGTTTATGATTTGATATTATGTGATTATATTATTCTTATGTTATGGACAAGTTATAACAAGGGATACATCAACAAAGTGAAATCAGTGTGGTCTACGACATGCTAGGATAAGCATGGATGAGATACCGGAAGCAGGGTTTCTTGGTAAATTTAGTGTGGTTCTGGATGTGTGGTACTACTGTTATGCATACGTTGTATATGTTGTACATTTTGAATCTATGATGTGTGCACTTGTGGTGTTTTTTATACATAGCATGTGTACATGTTATTTATGAAATTTTATGTACAAGATGGTACAAATAGGGTTGTGTGAATATTGCATATGGGGTGTTGTATACATATTGTATTGTCTTCATAACGCATACATGGTGTGTGTGCATATGGTGCTCTATGCATGTTGGATATGCATTTTTGTGTACAAATAATGTTATGGACATATTTGGAATGCAATACTATGTACAAGTGGTGTTTGGTGCATGTTGTACATGTGGCGCTATTTACATATGGTGTGGTGTGCATATGTATGAGTAGTGTTGTGTAACTGTGGTGTTGTGTGCATGTTGTACAAGTAGCATTGTGTGAAAGTGGTGTTGTGTACATGTCATGCATGTGATGCTATGTACATATGGTGTTACATACACATCGTGTGTGTGGTATTGTGTACATGTTGCACAGTGGTGTAGTATACATGTGGCATTGTGTACATGTTGTGCAGATGAAATCGTGTACATGTGATGTTGTGCACAGATTGTGCAATTGGTGCAGTGTACAAGCGGTACTGTTTACATGTTGTACATATGGCACTGGTGCACGTGTGTGTTGGCCGGATAAATTGTTCTTGCGAACAAGACTGATCTCCCTAGTATCAATAGATGTCTAGCAACAAGCAGGACAAGCAAATCTACCTTTCTCTAAACATATTGTGATTCATTAATAAAAACTAAAGAGGTGTTTTAGACCCTACCTTAGGTCCAACGCTAGTTTGTGGCAACCATGCTCCAATAGCTCCAAAAGAGTTTCCTTTTAAGAACCTACAATCACAAACAAGCACACATCAAATAACACCTGCATAGCTAATATAATAAATCATGTTCATCATGGTGATCAAGGAATCCATAAAATAACCATAAAATATAGCTTATTGAGAAAAATAAACTTGATTTTATTAACTTTGAAATAGAAGAACTTTACAACCTTGGTGCCTTGATGCTATACAAGCTCTTCCCAAGGTCCAAACAGGAATTTCCTCTACTTTGACAAGCCTCACTCTCTTCCAAATGAGATCAAAAGGTATGTAATCTCTCCTCTCAAAAGCTCAATTAGGAAGACTAAGTTCCAGTAGCATTTACCCTTAAAAATATTAAGCTTTTTCCCTCCCAAGTAACCAACCCAATGCTTCATTTTATAGTGCAAAAGAAGGAGATTACATATCCACCATTGAAGGGATCGAGTCCTTCTTCAAAGGGATAAGCTCCTCACATCAAGGGGTTAGCTCCTTAAGGTATGGGATACATGAACCGTCAAGGAGCAAACTTTCCACCTCAAGATTCCCTCTAGAAGCTTCCGGAAATGACTCAAAGTGAGTTTTTAAGAATGTACTTGTGCCTTTTTAACTTTTATAGGGGTTCGCACCCATAACATAGATACATAGAAGTTAGGTGTGCAAGGGACATGACCAATAGGTGCGGTACCGCAGGTAATGCTAAGAGAAAGTACAGAACCAGAGTTTTAGAGATTTATAAGGTCTTTCTCTTATTTTCAAGGATTGATATGAAGAACTAATGTTTAAGACTTGCAAAGGAGGTAAGTATGAGTGATGATAGACTCACACAGATTGAAGAAAGTCATGGTGACAATTTTTTGTGCAACAGATTGCCCCCTAAAGTGTGAAGTATCTAATAGATGAGGATGGTTTTTGTCATCTAAGAAGAGTGAAGTACTTTATCATTTCAAAGATCTTCCTATGGATACCCCAGTCGGAACCTGTAAAAACATTCAATCAAAATATATATATATATTTATATATATATATATATATATATATATATATATATTATATAATATATATATATATATATATATATATATATATATATTATATATAATAATATATATATATATATAATATGAACGTATCATCACTGAGGTAGGCATTCCCATACTCAAATCAAAACTGACTAGAAAACTATCTAAACTGCTCTGATACGTGAATGATTTCGTAATACATCACAAGTATAGACATATGTAGACACAGTATGGGCGCAACCATCTGTTTATGAATAGTGCACTGTATAATGAATAAAAAAATTCCTCACAGCTTGGATGGTCGAAACTTGATCCAGGGTCTTGATTTCTACTTCCTGAACTAGTATGATTCTATCCATGTGAATGAATGTTTCGAAGTCGAACATGGTAGAAACCACTTGATTACCAATCAATGATGTAAATTGTTAACAAGTGTGATAGAAACCATCAGTAATGTCAATGGACCTGAAAGTACTCAGTACAATCCATGAAATGTGAATAAATGATTCGATGTCGAACACATCACAGAATCCTTTAATCAAAGGTCAATGATGCAACTTGTCGTAAAAGGCAAGAAACCTACCATTGAGGCATGTAGATTCCAAGGTATTGACGATTTCTAGATCATCTTTCTAGATAATGAGTTGGAGTCAATAGAAAGTGATCTGTCATAGGCAAGCCCATGACACGAAATCATAGATCAAGTTTTGAAGAAATGCATTTGGCAAGGACTAACTCAGGGATGGTCAAGATGGATGACAGATATCTTGCAAATGAATGGTTTATTTGAACTAACCTCTTGAACACATAATGAAACTACATATGGTTTGGTGAAAATTGACCCAAAGCTAATACCCAGAAACCGGCTGAAGACTTTCAATATGGTTTGATTAACTATTAGGCAAAGGATTTACCAACCCAGGTGAACAAAAAGTGTCGTGTTCAAGAATGGTTAACTAATTTTCTAAACACAAAGTATAACAAACAGGTTCATTTTTCTCTCTTTTCCCCCACCATTTTTGGCAAGTACCTCTTTATTTTTGACAAGCTTGAGGAGGATAACATTTTCTTGATTATAAGCTCATCCTTCGGATGAGTCCAACTTAGTTTAAAATTTGAACTCTTAGAAGGAGTGGTCTGTTCCTGTTTGAAATTGAACAAGTCCTTGACTGTTAAATTTTAACGAGTCCACTATAGGAGAAACTCGGTGTTTTTTCAATTTTATGGAGTCAGAAGAAAAACTTAAGAAAACTCCATGGTTTTCCTTTTTGGTAAATTTATGTCTCCCAAGCCCGAAAAAGTATAAAATGATACTTGAGAGAACTGCTTGATCATTACGATCAAGGAGTACTTTTCATAATTAGTGGCCCTGATTTGAAAAAGTAAAAAAGTGATCAAAGACATGTCATTTTATTACCAATATCGAACTTGAAATGACAAAAGTCTGGCAATCGTTTCATGTTTATATGGTCAAAAAAGAGTTGTAAGTGGACCGTCCTTTTAATTCCGTTTTAACAAGTTCAAAAAGAAAAACTCAACAATATTTTTATATTTTACAAGTCAGAAAAGAGCTTAAAGAGGACTCGTCCTAGAGGAATGAGTGGTATAAAGGATAGCAACTGGTTCCGGCAATGGTGGAACTGCTCAAGAAATGTAATGATCAAGAGGATGGCTAACAAAACCACTCATAACTGCAGTCCCTCAAGAAATGAAAATGAGCAAGTGAAATAATATTATCAGCCAAAGAGATGGTGGCGATGGAATGAAAACAACCAAGGCTCATCTAACAGAATTTAGTGGATAAAGATGGCAATCACAAGATGTAAAATGGGTATGGGTTCATTTTTACACAAGCTTGAACCATAAATAACTCTTTTTGGATTTAGTTTCATGTTTACACAAGCTTGAAAGGAAAAATTATGCTTGTTGTAAGTTTGCATGCCCCCTAGCATAACGACGCAAAACGAGGTTGAGACAGGAAGAAACTATCCTCGGATCCTAGTTTCATTTTTTAACTAGGTTGAGATAGGAAGAAACTATCCTTGCTTCCTACTTTCATTTTTTAATGAGGTTGAGACAGGAACAAACTATCCTCACAACCTAGTTTCATTTTTTAACAAGGTTGAAACAGGAAAAAACTATCCTTGTGTCTACTCTCTACAATCTACCTATATAACCTACTGATTCATTTTATTTTTTTTTAAATGAGGTTGACAAAGGAAAAGAACTGTCCTCATACCTGATTCATTTTTGATGAGGTTGACTCAGTAACAAGAACTTTCCTCGAACGCATTGATTATTGCTTCCAACTGGAAGAAAGACATGTCAATGGACACACCTTGATCATGGCTTCCAAGAGGTCTTCATCAGAAGGAAGAATAGTTCTCTGGAAGGAACACATGTCAAGGAACTCAAGAGGGATAAGAACATTGCGTTCAAGAAATCCCATAGAGTTTTCCATGTCAATTACTGGATCTAAATCAAAGGAAGGTGAGCAAACAGTGAGAGGCTCACTTACATCGGTAACTGAAAACATGGAACTAGTTGCCACATAATTAACCCGTGGCTAGGTAGATATCACTGTAGAATCGAGAAATTTTAGGGGTGTCACATTATTGGTAGTTGAAACAAGACTAGGGAATGAAAGCTGGTCTATAGTCACAATATTTCCATTTTGAGGGAAAGACATCACGTGAAAGAGTGTTGATATGACAGCTTTCGTTGCATAAACATAGTCTCGCCCAAGGATTAAATTAAAATCCAAGGGACCTTAAACTATCATAAGATCAATATAGACAGTTTTACCTTCTAAGGTAATAGAAAACTTAGGAAGGATCCCTAAAGGTTCATTAATGGTTTTGTTAAAAGCTTTCATATTTTGCGTAATAGGCACAAGCTGAGGGGAACCCAAAGATTTCCAAGAAGTTAAGGATAAAATACTAACAGAAGCACTTTCATCTACCTGTTTGTGGTGTATGTCCCTACCACCAGCCTTGACAATGATTTGGAAAGGGATGGAGGAAGGAAGACGAGGTTCTTGCAGTCGATTCCAATCAAAGGAAAAGACCTCAGTACTTGGAGGGGGTTCTGTAGAAACAGGCGAAATGCCTCCCTAGCGTAGAAGAATCTAATGTAACAAGAAGAACCTGAGCATTATGAATTTCACTCTCTAAAGGGAGAGTGGGATCGACCGAATGTGAAATTGAATCGACCACTTGATCAACTAATGGATCATCAACCTGAGTGATATGAGTTTCACTCTCCAATGGAAGAGTGGGATTGACTTTACTTGATATTAGATCAATCGCTCCGTCAGTTGAGGGTAGGTTGGGAGAAATTTTACGGTAACTAGTTGGAAAATCTTGCCTTGGAATAGTAAGGTTTTCCAAAAAAATTTAGGCTTCATCCATGTGAGGGAAAATGTGAGTTTGATGACTCCCTTTTGCATAACTTACAAGGAAACCTAATTTTACCCTTTTTCCCAGTAACCTGACTATCACTGGTTGATGGATCAATGGAAAGTTGATGAGATTTTTCTGACCATACTCCCAAAACCTTTAGAATACCAGGACAATTGATAAGGAAGTGGTCACCCTTACAAATCCTGCAAGGGTATTTGGGTCTACGATGCATGTTGGAGGTTTCCTCAACACAACTAACACTTACAACCATGGTTGGTTGGATGACTTATTTCTTATCTTGCTTCTTCTTCCATTTATTCTTCTTCTTAGCCACCTGGCTACTAGCGTCAAGGCTTTTACCAAGCGAAGAAGAAGAAATGGAGGAAGAAATATTAGGCGAAGAAGGTAAAGGGTCGATAAAAGGTTGGTGATGTTGAGATGGTGAACTCTACTAAGGTGAAGCATTCAGTTGAGGTGGAACAATTGGAGTATTTGGGGCCAATGAAGTTGAAAATAACCATATCGGTAAACCTATTGTAAATCCAAGTAATGACAAAGTATCCATATAAGGAGGATCAACATTACCAAAGCAAGGAAAAGTACTAGGATTATCGTTAAGAGGGGTTCCTTGGTTGGTAAATTCCGGAACAATTGCCATTATATTCAACTTTAGTGAATTTTATTAACAATTTAAAAATAAAATTCACAATTCACAATTCACACCTAACAATTAAAATTCACAATTCACATCTATGGTCTCTAAAAGTAAAAACAAACAAATTAACATGCACTATCAAATCTAGGAGTCAAACCACACACAAATAGTAACTTTCCGTATCAAAAACACTAGTTGGTGATGAAATCCAACATTGCAGAATTCAATACAGAAATGGCGGTTGGAACAGTTACCCCGACAACTTGCTTAATGAAACAAATTGGCACAAGTTTCTTCACAAAACCATCTTGAGTGAAGAGAACCCCCTAGAGAGTCCAAGTGAGTCTAGTCGACGTCTGCTCCAGGTACAGTGGGATCTTCCCTCCACCATCACCTTAGGAAATAATCCTATATATTATGGTGACTAAGGTTACCAACAAAAACAAATATACCTGGGGGAACAGTCTACGATCTAATACACACGCAAAGGCAAAGTAACAAAGCTCAATCCCCTTGAAGGCTCCTTGACATAATCCAAGGTTTACCAACAAGTGACCCCAGGCTCCTCGACAATGGTCAATCCGAGGTTTATTGTTGTTAATACATGTATATTTGTTATGATCTCGCGCTTGACTCCTTTAGGAGGAGCTTCCCAGAGCATACATGCAACAATTGGAATTTTTCCTACCACAAGATCGACTACTTGTTTGTTTTACTGTCTTGGAGAGTTAACTAAATCCTATTCCAAGACACTAGCCTAAGCTAGATTGGTGGAAAGAGACCTAAAAATGCAAAAAATTACTAGATTAATTTTAATTAAACACTGTATTATTCAGGTTGTTATTACTCAAAAGGGTAAATGGTTATGAAACCAATGGTGTTATGACCTGACCCAAAACTAAATCTAGTTGAATATGATAATGTAATCTTTTTAATTCGATGAATCCTAACTAAAGTAAGGAGAGAGTTTCCATTCACTTCCAACAATAAAAAATTGATCACTAAGAGAAAATATAACAAATTCTCTAATGCACTAATTTCATCAAGAAAAACTAATGCAAATCAATTCCAAAACAGTTTTTATTTTTATTTTTGTGTGTTAAAAACAAGCATAAAAATATGTAAATTTAAATCAAAGAAAACTGATCTAAATCTACGATTGATTTTTCAGAATTTAAACTATGCAATTGTAATCTATGCACAATTCACTTGAAAACTATGCAAATGTAATCTATGCACATTTTTCATTCATTTTCTGAAAATGAGAATTCTAATTATGCAAATGTGATCTATGCAAGAGAATTCTCAAACACAAGATGATTCTAATGTAATCTAAGAACCAATCCAGTGCAAGTCGAGAAAATTGGGTGAGAGTTCCAAAGATCAAAAAATAAAAACACTCAAAGGCGATTAACACTCATACACAATTTAGCCCCCCCCGGCGAATGAGGGGAATTTTTTTTGCAAAAACAGAAGCAAAAAGATGCAAAATTGTGAAAAGACTGAAACAAACCTCCAAGTAATGACCAAAGGAAATCAAATTAAGAATTTCTCAAAAAAGAGACTCAAAACACCCAATTGAGGAAAGCTTAAAGCAGGAATGCCAATGAAATTAGCCAAGATGAAAGCTTCTGACAG
>APFE030717157.1:0-50635 GCA_000404065.3 Pinus taeda
GGTAGTCTCGGTTTTGAGATCCAGTGGGAAATCTCTGTGTATATGTGTTTTATGTGTTATGCTCTCACATTTTTATTTTTCCTGTGATTTAGAATTCGTATGCAGGTAATTTCTATACGGAGTTAAAACCTACAAAGGCAAGCGAAGATGAAGCAAGAAGGGCCACACCAATGGATTATCAAAGTAGAATCAATATTAAGTATGTATGAATCAAAGTTTAAGTCATGTTATCATTTGTATATTATTGAGTCATAGGTAAAGTTCTATAACATAATAAAGAATGAATGAATCTCTTTCACCAAGGACATGCCCAATGGCATGCACTACAATGTGATGAAGGACAAGAAAGGAATATGTTCAAATAAGGAGCATAATATTGATGACTAAGAAGCAAGAAGAAATGATGACAAATCCACAAAGAAAGCAATGAAGGAATGATATAACAAGAAGCATTAGATGGTTGACCTATCTATTTTGGAAGAAGAAAATGAAGAAAGAGATCAATGATGTGGAGAACACCATGATCACTGAGAATCAATATCTGACAAATGCCTTGAGGATGTCTCCCAAAAGAAGGTAGGAAAACTCTGATGAAAGAAGAAAGGAACCTTGGCACCTATCAAGGCCTTCGAGATATAAAAGGTGTAGATAACTAATTCTACTCGAAAGAGATGTCATGATCAAGAACCCATCCAACAAAAGAAAAATAAATGTTGGAGCAATATGGGTTACTAGGTCAAAGTATGTAACCTAGAAAGTACTATGAAGCATCCATGAGAAAAGTATTCTGAGGAAAGGACAGGATGACAAGAAAATTTGATAGTCACCTTCCATGAATCAATGACATTTCAAACAAAGAAGCGAATTTATCAATTGATGGATCCCTACCTAGATGAAGTTTGAACAAAGACTTCATGACATTAAGAATGAAAGGAGATCAAGAAACTGAAGGAACCACGAAGAAGAAGTTTTTGATGAAGGAAGGAGTCCCTAGTTAAGATGGAGCTCTAACATGTCCCTGGTCAAGAGGGGGTTTTGAATCACCATTGGTTACAAAAGGGTGAAGATTGTGTTTTCCATTTCATGGGTAATGCACTAGAATAACACTAACAGTCGTAAGTCTAGATGAAGGCCATGAATGGAAACATAGACACAACATCGAAACAACATTCTTGTCTTCATTTGGGAAGTAATAATGGGAGGACTAGGTAATCATCTAGCATCCAGTACTCTTTGAGGATGTGTAGGGGATCCAAGGTAAGAGTTGGAAAGAGGAACGATATTCTTTGAGGGATGGGAACCCAATAAAAGAATAGTCTTGGAAGGTCATACTATGAGAACATATCGGTGGGTATGTACCTTGAGAGATTAGTGAGCCCCAGAAATGGGCAATTATATGGGCTCATTTTGCCTCTTATTTCGACTTAATCCACCATTCTCATTAGTTTATTGCATTTTTTTGAATATATTTATGCTAATAGAGTGAATTGGGCTAATCACTTTGCCATGTAGTCTAATGTGTGTTTTATGCAGATTTTTTGGCCAATTTTGGACAAAGTCAAGGGATTTATGAGCAAATGGTAGCCAAAACTCAAGGAAAATAGGGAAGAGGGTTTGTAGGGTGGATGTCTCATTCATTGATGACCCATTTCCTTTAATCCTCCATCAGCAACTCAGAGCACAAAGGTCCACATTGATGATTTCAGGGGGCAGCCAAGCAAGTAAAAGAAGGATTGTTGTATATCTCCAGTCCTAGGAAGCCTAGTTCCTTGATTTTAGGAGGATTGTTGAAGGAATCCATTTGCATAAATAAGGAGGCTTAGAGCCTTAGTAGGTTAGCTAGTTATTAGTAGATTTTCACACTTTTGTGCAGCATTATGTTCAACTCATTTTTGAGTTCCTTTTGAGAACAGTTTATGTAATGTGACTGTTATTTTTGATAATGAAGATGAAATAGTTTTTGAGCGAGCACTGATCTATTTTAGAGGGCTGAAGTTCTTGGGTTAGGGCCCAACCAAAGTTTCCCAATACCTCCTACTTTGTGCTTATATGCTTTTGCTTCAGTTCATGAGTTAATTTTTGTTGCATATATTCATTTTACTCTGTTAGATTAGGTTGCTTTTGATGGTTAGCATGGTTGTTTTTGTTTCAGACGATCAATTAGGTTATTACAGTGATAGAATAAGATTCAAAACGACAACATCAGGCCTTGATCTCCTCTCTCCCTTCCCGGGACTATGATTTGAGGTCAAGGCACTTTTGTTGCCACCAAAAACACAGTTTTTGCTCTTCCATGCAACTACTAGTGTGATAACTTGATTTGGAAAGATTGATGTATTGGATCAAATTCAGTTTCTTAGATATTTTCCTATTCTTTTACCATAGTTCTCTCTGCATGCTTTTTTTTTCACAGGTTACTGTTCAACATTTTCTGTTTGTAGGTCATAAATTAGGTCAAGCTAGAAAAAGTTATGTTTTCATGGTATAGTTAGTTCTTTCTTTGGTCAATTTTGATAAGAAAATGTGAAGATATCTTGTAAGACATCTTATCTCACCATCCATCCATAAAACAACTAGCACTAATTTCTACGTTTTTCTCCATAAGCTTCTTTCTTGCCATTTGAACAAACACAACCGTCACGTTCATTTTTTATCTTCCTTGAAACATTTTGGTCCCCCAACTCCTTCATCTAGTCTTCCCTTCCCCTTTCTTATCATTTTTCCACCTTCAAAACTCCAAAAGTAGCTCTTGGCCTCCTCTTGTAGATCCTCTTGTAGATCCCCTGCAGCCTCATGTAGAATTTCCTGTGAGTGATTTTTAGAAGTTTGATCGATATGAAAGTACTCAGAAGGGTACTAGGCGTTTCTTAGAACCTCTCCACACCTTCCTCCACCTCTGCAAAAGCTAACTACACCTTCCTTCACCACCAAACCTCTACTTAATCACCACGAGATAAATTACAAGCATAATGATTTCACATAAAAACACTCAAAAGCACAAAAAGATGTTTTCTTCTTATTTCTTTTGAGAAGTAGCTTGAATAAATGTAATTTACCTTTTCAATAGTCAATATCACTCCTTTCATTACTTTTCATCTCTTTTCCTGCAACAATAGGGTTAGTGGGCAAATTAGGGTTTCTTAGGGTTTGTTAGGGTTTGCGTTACATTTCAGTTTTCCTTCTCTTTCTAAAAATAGAATAGCCCCTGTAGCATTAGCTTTATTTCATCACAGTTAAAAGCTTCTTCTGAGAATTCACAGAAGTTGGCTTAAGCTCCTAGCGATCTTTTGCCAACTGACCAAGTGACAACCTGCAGTAAGAGCTACTACTTGTTCATACAACACCATCGCTTCCATGTTTGTTATGAACTACCGGGTTGATAAAAGTAAAGAAGGAAGCCCTAGGAATTTCAACATTATTGCTGCAATACTGGTGCTCACCACCTTTTTGGCACCGTTGTCGGGGAAGTGTCAAAGTATTTTGTGATTACCGCTTTTCTTCTATTTTCTATTGCTTCATTCTGCTAAGTAGTTTATTTCAGCAACAATAGAGTAGTTGTTTCATTTCATTTCTACAATTTCCATTTCTGGAAAAGTAGATTAGGCATTTTCCTGCTTTCATTTCAATTCTGCAATTTCCATTTCAGTAAGAGTAGATTAGTCATTTCCTGATTTCATTTCAATTCTGCAATCTCCATTTCAGCAAGAGTAGATTAGTCATTTCTTGCTTTCTTTTCAATTTTGCAATTTCCATTTCAACAATAGTAGATTAGTCATTTCCTGCTTTCATTCCAATTCTGTAATTTCCATTTCAGTAAGACTAGATTAGGAATTTTCCTGCTTCCATTTTAGTTCTGCAATTTCCATTCCAGCAAAGTAGATTAGTCATTTCCTTGCTTTCATCTCAATTCTACAATCTCATTTCAGCAATTTCATTTCAGTTAGTTGCAAGTTGTTGTTCAAAAATCACCCAAAAAGAGATTTCCTTTCATGCCTAAAAATAGAGACAATTCAGGAAATTTCCTACCCAACACCCCCATCACATCACTAAGACACCCTTCTCTATTCTTCGGTGGCAGTGATCCAGAAGAAACTATAGGTGAACCACTAGAAATATACAAAGATCCTATAGCAGAAGAATAGCAAGAAAACATTCCTCCTGAGACCATGGCTAAAAACATAAACGTTAAAGGAGACGGGGAAAGAGTAGAGGGTACCTTTCCTATCCGAGAGACCAATGGGGACACTAAAATGAAAAACATATGTCCCTCAGCCTTACTTCACTTCCATGGGTTGAGTATTGAAGATCCTGATACCTTCTTATTTGAATTTGCTGCTATTTGTCAGACCTGTGACTATGTAGAAGATAAGAAGAAGTTGAAATTGTTTCCTTCTACCCTCAAGGATCTAACATTGCACTAGTTCATGGGTTTACCTGGAAACAACATCACAACATGGGCTTAGATGCAGCAAGCCTTTAACAACAAATACCAAGGCTAATGTAGTTCAAAGGATACCAAGGAAGAGATCATCTTAATGAACATGGGAAGTGATGAATCCTTAGAAGTCTATGAAGAGAGGTTTTAGCTCAGTTATAAAAGGGCCAGGTGCACACTTGACCTCGAATCTTGGAAGTTGGTCCTACTCACAAGGGTCCCAAAAGACCTTCTAGACACCATCCATTTGCTGGTTGGCGGAGACATCTACCATCTACCTTATGATGACATAAAGACTATGTTTAGAAACCATTTTAGGGTAGCTAGAAAGAGAGGTAGGGGAAGTCAACCTTTAGCTAGTACATCCTCATCCAGTTCATCTCTTAGAAGTGAATTTGAGAATCGGCTGAAATATTTCAAGAGCGAGATGAGGCAGACTCTTCTGATGCAAATGGATACCTTGCATATCAAAAGAAAACAAGAGGAAGCCGAGAGGGATTTGGCCATCTTTTTTCCTAGGTGCACCAGAAGGCATCATAGGAACGAATGTCCACTAAACTCTATAGAAGTTTGTTCAGACTGTGAAGAAGACCATTCTACGAATCAGTGCCATTCCTTGCCCAAACTTAAAGATGCATACCAAGGGGCCGAAGGAGCGACTAAACCACTCTATTTCATGAACCAAAGGAGACCACATGGACCCAAATCTTACCAATAGGGAAGGTAAGGGACATCCTAGGCCTATTACAGCCACAATCAGGCTACTTCCATGGCTTCTTGGGGTCCCCCCAGTCATCCTTCCTGGTCCACACCCCTCCTTAGTCATATCCATCTCAATACCATGCTCAACCATCTGCTCATTCATTTCTCTCTTATGGTTAGCCACAACCTCAGTGGAATGCACCTCATCAAGGGTCGAGGTGACAGTACTACTCTCCTCCTACTCTTTTTCCTCCACCACCTACTCAACCACAACCATTTCCTCCTGTTCCACCAAGGAAACCCCAAATGCTTGCTCAATTGAACCCGAACCTGAATAACAGATAGGCCTAGCAGGTATATAGTAGGGAAACATCATGCCGAACCTATGTTATGGAGATTTAGGAGATTAACCTATGATCTGGGAAGGTTATCCTAGATAACCAACCTCCCCCTAAGGAGGATGAGGAAGAAAAATAGGAAAGTGAACCAAAGGCCATTCCACCCTTTCCCGAGAGATTAATTGAAACCACACAAACGTCAGAAGAAACTAAACTTCTGGGAGAACTAAAACAGTTATGTGTAAAGGTATCACTTCTTCAAGCCATAAAGGATGTACCTATATACAAGAAAATGATCAAGGAGAAGTGCTTTAGGCACCTAGGCAGGTGCAAGAGAGATGTCCCAACTATCAATGTCATAGGATAGTTATCCGATCTTATGTTCGGGTCGGTAATCTATTCAAACTATCTAGACCCTAGAAGTCCTGTAGTCGATGTCCACATCAATGGTACTATAATCCTCCATACCCTGATTGATCTAGGGGTTGCCATTAATGTGATGACCAAGGACACTATGTTCAAGCTCAACCTTCAGGGCTCCCTAAGAAAAACCACAATAGTATTACAGTTAGCAGACCACTCCACAGTGACCCCAAAAGGGATTGTGGAAGATGTAATGGTCTCCATCGATTCTTGGGAGTACCGTGCTAGTTTCCTAGTTCTCCAACAAAGGGAAAAGCTTACTGGGTATCCTCTCATCTTGAGAAGACCTTGGTTGGCTACTGCAGATGCCTACATCAGTTGAAGGGTAGGGAACATGACAATCAAGAATGGGCACATGTCCAAGCAGCTAGTCCTATATCCTCTTGCCCAACCTTTGGTAGAACATAATTTACCCTCTGGTTGGAGGAGAAAGATGAGGATGAACTCCATTCCACACCACTTTGTGCACTAGAAGCTACCGTGGGGGTGGGGGGGGCACAAACCAAGATGATCTCATTGAAAACTTGATTCAAAATCCACCCCCTAGTGTGTTGCCATTAGAAAAGCTAGCGGAAGAAACCCAAGCAAATCCTTTAGTTGATCTTTCTGTGGCTGACCTGACCTGTCTCCAAGTTAAGCATGTGGAATTCAACCCAGAAAGAACCTTGAAGAGCAACTCATCCCTATCCACCCCTTAGGAGGAATAATTGTGTAGATTATTGAGAAACCACTTGGATGTTTTCGCTTGGAGCTATAAGGATATGACGGGAATCCACCCTTCAATCTATACTCATCACATTTACATTAATAAAGACTGCAAACCAGTTGGGCAGCCTCAAAGGAGAATTAATCCAACCCTTAAGGACAATGCCAAAGAAGAACTGCAAAAATTGCTAGATGTAGGATTCATCTACCCTATCTCTGACAACGAATGGGTCTCTCCTTTGGTGCTAGTTCTAAATAAAAATGAGAAGTGGAGAATATGTGTCGATTGTCAGGAACTAAACAAGGCGACCAAGAAGGACCATTTCCCTTTGCCTTTCCCAGATCAATTGGTAGATGGCATGGAAGGGAAGAAGTTCTTCTCCTTCCTAGATAGGTTTAGCGGGTACAACCAGATCCAAATTAGCTTGGAGGACCAAGATAAGACCATTTTCACTTGTCCTTGTGGCTCCTTTTCATACCGGGTCCTTCCTTTTGGGTTGTGCAATTCTCCCGCCAATTTCAAGATAGCAGTATTGAGTATATTTGCTAAATTGGTTCATGATTCAATGGAGATCTATATGGATGACTTTACCCCTTATGGTTCTAACTTCCAATAAGCCTTATCTAACCTAGGAAAGGTTTTCAACAAGTGTATTGAAATGAATCTGTCCCTCAATCCTGAAAAATGTGAATTCTTGATGACTGAAGGGAATCTGCTAGGTCATGCAATTTCTCAGCAAGGATTATAGGTGGACCCCAATAAAATTTCCATCATCCAAAGGGTCCCACCTCCTCAAAAGGTAATAAATATTCAATGTTTCCTAGGTTTAGTAGGGTATGATAGAATATTCATTAAGGATTTTAGTAAGCTAGCCTCTCCATTGTGTGGTATTTTGGGAAAATATGCCGAGTTCATATGGATGACAACTGTCAAGAGGGTCTGGATACCTTGAAAAGTAAACTAGTGACTGCCCCAATTTTGAGTGGTCCTAACTGGGCTCTACTTTTCCACATTCATACATATGCCTTGAATAAAGAAATAGGAGCAACCTTAGGGAAAATTGATGAGAAGCTATCTTTTGCCATATATTTTGTAAGTAAAAACTTCTCCAAGGAAGAATTGAAATACATGGTAACCAAAAAGGAGCTCCTAGCTATAGTCCATTCCTTAAATAAGTTCAGACACTACATCATAGGATACCAAACATTTTTACACATTGATCATGCTGCAATTAGGTATTTAATGAACAAACTGGACGCAAATGCTCGTATTATTAGATGGTTACTTTTATTGTAGCAATTTCATTTAACCATTGTTGATAAGCCCGGTAAGAAAAATGTTGTTGATGATTTTTTGTCTAGAATAGATCTACCTATAGGTGAAGAAGGAATGGTGGATGATCAAATGCTAGATGAACACCTATTTTCTATCTCAGTACTCTCTCTGTGGTTTACTGATATAACAAATTACTTGGTTTAAGAACAGTTCCCGCCACACCTATCCTCAAAAGAGAAGAGCAAGATCATGAGGAAAAGTTCCACATTCACCTAGATTGGAGGTAATAACTTCAAACTTGGCCCTGATCAAATTTTGAGGAGATGTGTAAGGGAGGAGGAAGTTTTTGACATTCTCCTAACCTATCATGATGGGCCCTATGGGAGCGATTTTGCAACAAAGAGGACAACTGTCGATATCCTGCAAGCAGGTTGCTATTATCCCACTCTTCGTCAAGATGTAAGGAGATATATCAGGCAATATGACCAATGTCAAAGGATGGGGAAACCTACTCCAAGGGATGAGATGCCCCTACAACCTCAAGTGACTTCCAAGCCATTTGAGAAGTGGGGCATGGACTTTGTGGGTCCTGTCTACCCTCCTTCAAAGAAGAAATCTTACATCATTGTGTGCACCGATTATCTGACGAAATGGGCAGAAACTAAGGCGATCAAGGTATCATGAGAACAAAAAGTAGCTGATAGGATATTCACAGCCTATGAGCTAGTGTATGGGAAGAAGGCTCTACTATCAACAGAATTTGAATATAACATGCTAAGAATGGCCACTCAGCTGGACCTAGATCTCAGTCATGCACAAAAGGAAAGGTTACATCAGCTAAATGGATTGGCTGAATAGAGATTGCAATCCCTTCTCCACTCAAAGGTAGTTCAGCTTCAAAGGAAAATATGGCATGACAAACACCTCAAAGAGAAACAATTCAAGGAAGGAGATTGGGCACTGCTGTATGATTCAAGGTATAAAGATTTCAAGGGCAAACTAAGGACAAGATGGTTGGGACCAGACATAGTAGAAAGGTGCAATGACAGTGGTTCAGTTCTGACCTAAACCATCAATGAAGAAGCCATCCACATGCTCGTTAATGGGCATAGGTTTAAGATCTACAGGAAGGTCCTCTCCAAGCAAGAATTCATTGATAATCTAAGTAAAACAGTGTCAGTAGCGGAGAAAGTATTTGCCCCCACTCTACCCACACCCTAAAAAAAGAAAAAGAGAAAAAAAATACCCTTGGCTGAAAACTTCCCCTTGGAGGCACCCAGGGTAGGCAGTGAAGGTGAAAACCTCCTGGAGGCACACCAACTGTCTCAAAAAAAAAGAGATAAAAAAAAGGAAAAAACCGGAACAGAAAAACTAACTTTTTTTTTAATGCATTGCATTTTGTAGGAGGGCCACACAGGAAAAAGTGACATGGCCAAGCTAAATACACCTCTGATAGATCATTTCTCCATTGTCATTATCTTCTCCCAGTCCGTGATCTCACTCATTCTGGAAATTATGCATCCTAGAGGAAGCTCTATGCCTTCTACGGGACGTCCTATAGAAATCACAGAGAGTTTGAAATCAAGTTTAGAAAAGGATCAGAGGGCTAGAAATTTGTTCAAAAGGCCTGTGGACCTCCCTGCCACCATTCATCCTCCTAACTTTCCATCCCACACCTGCACCACTGCATCTCCACTCCCTTCTTTCTTCCCTACATAGGAAAAACAGAGATCATGTTTCTTTTGTTCATAAAAAAAATAAAAAATGAAGAATATAACAACAACATCCTGAACTTAACTCTTACCTAGTGCATACCAACTACTTTTCCTTTTCCTTCAAAACCTTCCTCAACTATCTCTCTATTCTTTTCCCAAGCCTTAGCCAAAATTTTTATAGGGAGAAGCAATTATAGGAAATCCTGCAGGATTCCTATAATAGCTGATCCCCTTAAAAATCAAGCTCCAGAGGCAGGGTCAGTGCAATGACAGGTATATAAAACGCACAGGGAACCGGTCCTAATCCAAGATCCCTAGCATGAGGTAACCAAGCCACCATTTCGAAAGCTAGTGGTTCCAACAACAGTAGCAATCCATGAATGAAGTGCCTAAGTCTGAGAATGCAACAATATGGTAGCGACTAATAGGTAAGTGATGAAACTCGTTTTGTTGTTGCTTGAGTATAATTTAGAAACTGCATGAACAATTGAGATGGTTGTGATTGAACAAAATCAGTGGCCAGCTAATTGGCCACCCTCATCCAGTTCAAAGAGCACCTCATCTAGTTCAAATAGTGTTCAGTGGGTGCAGTCGGCACGTGTGTTCAGTCAACTCAGGAAGAAAAACTCAAAATAGATAGTGGTGGCAGCGTATAACGGGAATGATGGAAGTGATTGTGGGGAGGTGGCATGAAGTATCATAATGGCACTGAGTTGGGACCAACGATCTGAATGAAGATAACGTACCCTTCTTTCCACCTCACCTCACCATCGCAAAACACGCTCATAGGCTCCCGTAACTCTAAGTATGCTGCAATCGACGCCTTCATCACCATTGCTTTCATTTGCATCATCATTCTCGTGACTGCAGCAACCTACCTAACACCTTCAAAACCTCGAAGCAGTCGCTCTCTGTCAGTTTCAAAACCCTTCCACTTATCGGGCTTCTAAAGGAGAATCAGGATTGGAAAACACATTCCTATAGGAGCCCTTCTACAGGACGATGAGTGTGCAACATTGCAGAGAAGAATTCGGATTTTTTATGCCAAATTCAAGCTTGAACCCACTATGCAGTTCATATATCTATAAAAGGTGGTGGATTTGAAGCAAAGTACTGAACAGGAGTCTCCCTATGTTTTTTAGAAATATATACAGTTTCTCCATTTACTCTCTAAACTAAAATGTTGTCTCTTTCCCCTCCATGGTATTCTGTTGTGTAAAGAAATGATGCAACCATATGGAATTAAGCCTATAAAATAGTGAATTTGCATTGGGTGGTCCGCTTACTTTGTGAAAAGGAAAAAAACATTGTCTTGTATACTCTTTGTTTTGTCAAGAAAGATATTGTTTCCCTCGAATAGACCGAGAAGTAAATTAAGTTTGAGAACAAAGTTTGAAGGGAAGGAAAACTGCAAATTGCTTTCATTAAAAAGAAAGTACACGAAAAATTCTCTCTTTGGTTACAAAAAAAAAAGAAAAAAAACTCAGATGTTCCTTTGTTTTTGGGTTTGAAAATTTGCAACCTTCCTCCTCACTTGAAACATTCCAGCAATCTCTGAACATCATGATAGGGGGTTTATGAGGAAGGAGACTCTAAATTCCACCAAACTGCATGAGCACCTAGAAGTTGTAGCCCTCTTTACCAAGGCAAATTGGATTCCTTTCTTTGAAAAATTTCATGGGTATGATGAGGAAGTCACAGAGGAATGATTATTGTCTTTATAACCCCACTTAAAAACCCATGCTACAGTCAGTTTCAGGGGTCTAACCATAGAACTTACACCAGAGCTCATCAACAGAATTACAAGTCTCCCACTTGGGCTGCCTTGAGTAAAGAAGAAAAACCACTAGGACAGGTTGCTAGGACGACCTTTTTCCAGCCTAATGAACATACTATGGAGGATAAGAATGGGATTAGAAGGACAAGTATACCTTATCCATCGGCTGAGGTCAGCGATCAGATCATGAGGTATATCTCCTATGAAGGAAGATATAGCATCGTTTATGGTTATCAATTCATACTATTACATGAACTAAGATATGGCATGGACCTGCCTGCATCTAAAAAACTTAGTCTTCCATATTTTCTCCTCCAATCGTTGATAGAGTGTAGGACCAAATTGAATGCAAGGGTTCCAGACCAGCTGGCTCACCATGTGCTCTTTAAATTTCTAGTGGAGGATGCCCTCCACACTTACACAATCCCTGTAGCCTAGGATATTTTCAGGAACATGACTAAAGAAGATGACATAAAAACTCTCATTGATGACCTTAGTCCATCTAGAATTGAAGAGGAGGAACAAAAAGAGGAAGCTGGGAAGGACATCCATGAAGAAGAACAGAACATTCAACTGGAAGAATGAAAAGAGGAAAAACAGAGAGGAGAGGAGAAACATGACAGCATCACAGATGAACCTAAAGCAGAGAAGAAAGAATCATCAAAAGCAAAAAAGGGGAAAACAATAGAAGAGAAAATGAGGAGGACAAGAATTGAAAAGAAGAAACCCAAGACAACTCAGAAAAAGGGTGCCATAGGAAAGGGTTGGGTGATTGGGTGAACTCCTTATTAATTTGTTGTGTTCTATTTTGCTTGTTGTGTTTCTCTTATTGTTTTCCATTTTCTAGTGTCTGTGTACTTTGCAATCTAATCGACCTGTTGCCTAAGATAACATAGACACACACCAACACATGAGTCTGTAATACCTTCATTCATTAATTAATTAACTGAGATCACTCATGAGTGATTTTCAGATCAAGTGGTATCATAGGTTTAGGTTGTTAAGGCTAGACAATCTTTTGTTTGATTTAGTTGTTGAATGCGAACTAGATCAAAGCTCAAATTAGGAGAAGTGTTGGTCGAAAGTAATCCTAAAATTGGGAGAGTCTATCCTCGGAAGACAATGTCATAGGAAGGTTCTATGGGGCCAAACCCTCAATTCATAGATAGTTTTATAGCCATAAAGTCCATGGTAGAGGAAACGTATAAGGACTTTACAAAACACAAGGATGAAGATTCATTAGGCTCCAAACAAGATAAAGGAGAAGATGAGTCTCACTTCCATGACCACTCAAAAGGCAAAGGGAAAGAAGAAAGCTTTCTCACACCTCCTAATAGCCCTGAACATAAAAATAAAACATTTCTAATTAAACTAGATGTTAAATTTGATTTACATATATATGATAGAGAGTTGAATGCAAAAAAGCTGGACAATTGGATTAGACAAATTGATGTTTATTGCAGAGTGCAGAGTATCAACTTAGACAAGAGCAAGATTTAGCTGTCAAGCCTACGCCTTGGAGGCACTACCTTAGTTTGGTGGGATGACAAGACCCAAGATGACATGAAGAGACATGGTAAGACGATTTCTGTCTGGAGTGAATTTGTTTCTGCAATCAAAAAATAGTCCTATCCATTGGCCTACATGTAGCAAGACATGATGAGTTGGCAAATTCTTCAATAGTTGAAACGGAAAAGTGTACAAGGATACACCCAAGAATTTAGAAAGAGAGCATTGGTCCTAGAAATCTCATTAGACTAACCTAAGACTCTGTTGAAGTACATTGGTGGTCTTCACAACTACATGAGGCACACTATCTTCATGTTTAATCCCACTAGTATAGATGAGGTATTTGTTCAATCTACTCATCTAGAAGCTAGAGGAAAGAATGGAAGTCCAAAAGTTGAGGGATCATCCCAACCCACTGCAACCAAGAATAAGGAGAAAAGAAAGCAGAAAAGAAAGAAGAAATGGAAAGCAAGGAAGGATAACACTGCACAGAAAAGAAAGTCCTCATGCACTCACTCTAAGAACGATGGGCATGATGATGAGCACTATTGGATTCTGCATTTGGAGCTGAGACCTAACAAGTTCGAGGGTAAGAAGAAGATGATTGTTGAAGCTATTCAAAAAGATTTGGGGTCAAACACAGGAGATGAAAAACCTATTGCAGCCACAGGTATAAAAGGTAAGAATTCTTAAGCATCTACTAGTAATTCTGCACAATCTAATATTGATGAAGAAAATGAGAGAAAAAGACATGAGCTTTTCCATATTCGAGTTATTTCAAAACATCAAAAGATTGATACTTTGTTTGATAGTGGCTCACAAGTAAATTTAATTTCTGAAGCAATTGTAAAGAAGTTTGGATTAGTGACTACACCTCACAAGAGGCCATACCCATTAGGATGGTTAAATGATAAAGAACAACTACAAGTGACTAGACAATACAAACTCAAGTTTTCTTTTGGGTCAACATTTGTAGATGAGGTTGAGTTAGACATAATTCCTTTGGATATATGTGGAATTGTTTTAGGAAGTCCTTACTTGTATGGAAGAAAATCTATTTTCTATAGAGTTGAGAAAAAGTATCTACTTGTTAAAGATGGAATTGAATACTTTGTAAGAGCTCATAAGCTGAAGAATAATTATACTCTCATAAACTCAGGGTAGATGAAACGAATGATAAATTCATGCAAACAATTCTTACTGATGGTTATAAAGGAAAATAAACCTAATAAAACCAATGTAATTGAGGGCTATGATGCTAAACAACAAGCTGATTTAGAAAAAGTTGTTTTAGAGTATGATATCTTGTTTCAAGAACCTAAAGGTCTGCGACCCAAAAAGGAAATAGTGCATAATATTATTTTGCAGCAAGATTATCCATTCCCTATCATTGGAATGTACAGGTTGTCCACTTTAGAGAACGTAGAATTCAAGAAAATGGTGCTTGAGTTGCTCAAGAAGGGGTTTATCAGACCTAGCACATCACCATGTGGGTCACCAATCGTTTTGGTGAGAAAGAAAGATGGCTCGTGGAGAAAGTAGATTGATTATAAAGCACTAAATAAGATAATAATAAAAAATCATTATCCCCTTCCTCGCATAAATGATGTTTTAGATCAATTGAAAGAAGCTATTTATTTTTCCAAGTTACACTTGCATAGTGGATATGACCAGGTTAGAGTTGCAGAACAAGATGCATGAAAGATTGCTTTCAAGACAAAGCAGGGATTGTATGAGTGGCTGGTTATGCTGTTTGGCTTAACTAATTCTCCTACTACTTTCATGAGATTAATGAATGATGTACTTAGACCTTTTCTTGATGATTTTTTTATTGTGTATCTGGATGACATTCTAATCTTTAGCAAAACATGTGAAGAACATTTAAAGCATGTTAAGCAGACACTAGATGTTTTGAAAAGAGAAAAAATTCATGTTAAACTCTCAAAATGTGAATTTGGTAAAACATCTCTGAATTATTTGGGACATATAGTAGGAAGTGGTGAATTGAAGATAGATCCCTCTAAAGTGGCAGTCATTGTGAACTGGTCCAAACCCAAATCTACTATAGAAGTTAGAAGCTTCTTAGGAGCAACCCAATATTGGAGAAATTTCATTTCTAACATTTTCTTAGTTTCAGCTCCCTTACATGCTTTAACAGGATTGAGCAAGGTGTTTCAGTGGGGAGGCAAACAGCAGGAATCCTTTGACATCTTGAAAGTAAAGATTAGTACAACACGTGTACTAACACTGCTTGATCTTCAAAGACCATTCAAGATCCAAATAGATGTGAGTGACTATGCCATGGGAGCAGTGTTGACACAGCACGGTAAACCCATATGTTGTCATTTTGAGACATTTAATTCTGCAGTAGTTAACTATCCTACATATGATAAAGAATTGTATGCATTAGTACAGAGTGTGAAAAAGTGGAAACATTACTTAATGGGAAAAGGGATAGTAATACATATTCATCATCAACCACTTCAATATCTACACTCCCAAACTAAGTTGCAGCAATCAAGACATTATAGATGGATGGGTTTTCTACAACAGTTTCATTTGGTCATTAGATATAAAAAGGGCATACACAATAAAGTTGGAGATATGTTATCTAGAACCATTATAAATGCATCTACTATACTTAAGCATAATTATGTGTTACGTGAGAGCTACATTGAACAATGTGCTCAAGATATAGATTTCAAAGATGTATATGCAACTATAAGTCAAGGAAAATGAATACAAGAGTTGGATTATCATAGAAAGGGCCGACTCCTATATCATTGTGGGAAGCTATGCATTCCACAAACTGAAAGAGTGAAGATAATTCGAGAAGCACTCACTTCTCTAATATCAGGTCATTTTGGGGTAAGTAAAATAGTTTCATAGCTGCAAAGATTTTGTTATTGGCCAAAAATGAATGAGACAATTTCTAGATATGTAAGAGGGTGTCCCATGTGTGCTAAAAGCAAGCCTAGCAATAGAAAATTAGGCTTCTACACTCCATTACCAGTTCCTTCTGATCCTTGGGAAAGTGTTTCCATGGATTTTGTTGGAGGACTATCTAAATCTAGGAAAGGTCATGACTATCTGTATGTTATTGTGGATAGGTTCTGCAAAATGTGTATTTTGACACCTTGTAATAAACAGATTACAGCTGAACAAACTGCAAAACTGTTCTTTCAACATGTATGGGATCATTTTGGATTACCCACTTCCATTGTATCTGATCAAGACACCTAATTTGTTGGGAAATTTTGGTCAAGTCTGTGGGAACTGACGGACACAAAACTGAAGAAAAGCACAACTTTTCATCCACAAAGTGATGGCCACACAGAAGTAGACAATGGGTCAGTGATCTAGTTGCTCAGAGGATATTGCAGCAAGCATCCTAAGATTTGGGATGATCATTTGTGTTATGTGCAACATGCTTACAATACAGTAAAACATTCTTCTACAAAAATATCTCATTTTGAGACTTGTTTTGGTTTCACACCAAGGTCTCCTTTGGATTTTGTCTTTGGTAAAGACACCATAGTTGAGGGACACAGTGATATGGACAGGGCAACTAGGTTCATTGAAAAAATCCAAGAGATGATCCAGATTTAAATAGGAATGCAACAAAATACAAAGATAACCATATACACAAAGGCGCAGTGGAAATAATACTTCATTTCATTAATGGAAAATACTAAAATATGCTTTCAACCACAAATGGAAATAAACCAGCTAGGGCGATGGTAGCTTATCTATGAGAAGAGATGTGGTGGCTACATGCCTCTGAAATATGTTACAATGAGGCTCTAATGCCTATTTATTGTTGAGAAACAATGGAAAACCCTTCACATCCCAAAACCTAACCCTAGAAGATGAAATGCCAAATTGTTGGCCCCGTTTGGGTAAATTGATACATCAATTTATCGAGGTCGTAACTTTGGCATACGATCTCCATTTGACGCATATGATAGCTTGTTAGAAAGATCTATCCAAGCACTACCACTTTGGGAAGGCAACATCAATCGATGGACCCATGTTGCCCTAGATTTCCCAAAACACGTCATTTAGGGCCTCAAAACGGCTCCAGAAGTTCAGGACCCGAAAAACTGCTAAAAATAGTAAATTGTGCAACAATTTAGGAAACTAAAAAAGCTGAAAGAGACAATTGTGGGGGTCCAAATGGGATAGGTGGGTGGCCACCAACATCCACCTGGATCATTCCTCCCCCCTTAAGAAGCAATGGTCCCCATTGTGTTGAGTTCCTCCCTAAGATGAGGAAGCTTCCACTGAGCTAGGTCACTGGTGAGCTGTTCTGCAATCTCTGATGTGTCCAAAAATGGTGGGAAGCATGGTCTACGATGGTCCATATTGAACAGTCGGTGCAAGCGAAGGAATGAGGAAATGCTGTGCTTCAAAGAATTGTTTCCCATAGCCTTGGTACTGGTGTAATGACCATGTCGGAGTGGTCGGAGCTTCTGATGGGCTCTTGTAAGGCATTCTTTCTGTAGATGTAACCAAAATTTCTCGCCCACTTGAAACTAATGTGGTACCCCTGTGGGTGAGGAGAAGTTGTTCCTATGTTCTGTCATGACCGTATCCCTTTGCTGCTGCTACTGCTGTGTGGAGGAACCCTTTGTGGGGGTCATCGATGTAGCAACGATATTCCCCTTACTTTGGGAGCGAACCAGACAAAAAATAAATTTCCTAGTCTGTGGTATGAGCTTGTTACCTTTCTTAGCAGTGATTAAAGAGGTGGCAGTAGGTGGGGTTACCTTTGGTATCCTGTATAATGAATTACTGAAATAAATAACGACAACACGAGGCCTTGATTCATACACAACATGTCGCCTCCACAAGTATGGTTGGCCTAATAATACATCGCAAACATCCAGAGGTGTAACATCACACAATACCTCGTCTGTGAATGGTTTGATGCTGTAGGGAAGGCGGCACTGCTGACGAACTTTGAGATCTCGTCCTTCATGAAGCCACCCGATACTATACGACTGTGGGTGTGGTGTAGTCTGTAGGCCCAACCATTTCACGATCTCTGCTGAAATAGGGTTCTTTTGGCTGCCACTACCGACAATGAATTGTAGCGGTGAACCCTTCACCCACATCTATCAGTGGAAAAGACGTTCCCCCTCCTCTGGCTCTTCGGGCTCATTCTTCTGGATCTTGGCAGTGGCAACAGTGGTGCTGGGATCCGCATTAATGATATGCTTCCCTTTGCCATTCCCCTTGTTGGGTTCTGGCTTAGGGTTAGAACATGCCTCTAATTCGGAAGCCTTCAACTCGGCCACCAATGACTCCTTGGTCAGACACTCACTTGTGTTATGAGTGGGACTCTTGTGGAACTCACACCACTTTCCTGTGTCCTTCTTCGGCTTCATGGTGTTGTTCTTTTCTTGTGGCTTCAAGGGGTTGTCTTGGGTCACCCCGCCTTGGCTTTGTCCTTTGGGTTTCGGATTTGCAGATCCAAAGTCTCACTTCTTTTGTTTGAACTTTTGCTCGATTATGAAAGCGTATCGGTATGTTGTGCTGAGTGAGGAGATGTTCAAGAACTCCATATCTTCCTGGATGTATCGGTGTAGGTAGCCATGGTATTTGAGTACCAGATGCAGCTCAGAATCTTTGATACCCAACTGTGTGCGAAGGGTATGAAAAATGTTTGTGAACTCCGGGACATCTTGGTCTTGTCCCTGCCGCAGTGTGGTCCATTTGCTGTATTTGTCTTCATAGCTTTTGACAGGGTAGTACTGCTCCTTGATGGCATCCCGGAAGTCATTCCAAGTGGGTGCGGCTGAAAACAATGAGCTTGTACTTTCATCCTTCTGCTCGCAGTACGGTTCCCACCAGTCCTTGACGTGGGGGGCTGCTTTAAGAAGAGCGAAAAAAAAAATTTCCCGACTTGAAGATTCATGAACAGAAAAATACCCTTCTAGCATATTTAACCATTTGTCTACGGCATCTACATCTATTTGACCCTCAAAGATGGGGATTTCAAAATTAACTTGTACCTTAAAGGGCATGGCGTTTCCAAAGTAGCTACTGGAAGCTGATGCATCACTTCTGGGTAGCCACTGAAGGATATTTGCAAAGATATCCATGATTGCGTTCCTTTGCCGCTCGAGGGCTTCTTTGAGCAAGATTTTGATTGGATCTCCCGCCCCTTCATCTTTCTTCTCATCCGCCATGGGAGGTCGTCAGGATTTGCGAGGTTGGTCTTGCAAAGGTTGAACCAGTTCAAGCCCTAACTCCTTATATCCTGACCTCGTTGGGGACATGCAAAAAGAAACAGAGAAAAAGAAAACCACCCTCATACCATTCATCTAGATTTAAACAGGAACGCAACAAA
The DNA here is from genome assembly GCA_000404065.3 of Pinus taeda. Lineage (NCBI taxonomy): Eukaryota > Viridiplantae > Streptophyta > Pinopsida > Pinales > Pinaceae > Pinus > Pinus taeda. Next base: position 19,236 of record APFE030717157.1, read on the forward strand.
ATACAGAGACAACCATATACACAAAGATGCAGCAGAAATAATACTTCATTTCATTAATGGAAAATACTAAAATATGCTTACAACCAGAAATGGAAAAAAACCAGCTAGGGCGATGGTAGCTTATCTCTAAGAAGAGATGTGGCGGCTACATGCCTCTGAACTATGTTACAATGAGGCTCGAAGGCCTATTTATTGTTGAGAAACAATGGAAAACCCTTCACATCACAAAACCTAACCCTAGAAGATGAAACGCGAAATTGTTGGCCCCGTTTGGGTAAATTGGTACATCAATTCACCGGGGTCGTAACTTTGGCATACGATAGCTTGTTAGAAGGATTTTTCCGAGCATTACCACTTTAGGAAGGGGACATCGGTGTATGGACCCATATTGCCCCATATTTCCCAAAAAACGTCATTTAGGGCCTCAAAACGGCTTCGGAAGTTCAGGACCCAAAAAACTTCTAAACCTAGTAAACTGTGCTACAATTTAGGAAACTGAAAAAGTTGAAATAGACAATTGTGGTGGTCTAAATGGGATAGGTGGGTGGCCACCAACATCCACCTGGATCAAGAGATCCACAAGGTAGTACAGGAATAGCTGGAAAAAAGAAAAGCAAAATACAAGGCAATGCATGACAAGCATCGAATGGAGCATAGTTTTCAAGTTGGTGACCAATTCTGGCTATATATTAGCAAGGATAGGATGCAAGGTGAAGGTAAAAAGGTAAAGCCTATCAGGTATGGACCCTACAAGATACTTGAGAAAATTGGTGAGAATGCTTTTCCCCTTGATCTACCAGCTTACATGCACATCTACTCAGTCGTGAATGCAAATTGCTTAATATTGTCTGAACCTTCACTAATTGAGGATCTCGAAGAGAAAAGTCAATTGTCTTCCATTTATGACCTTTTACTTGAATATCTTGTTGAATTGTAGGAAGACACAGTTCCAGATAGGAAGGTGAGAATGATGCACAGGGGAGATGTTGAGTACCTTAGAGTTGGGCTCAAGCGTTCAAAGCTGAGCAGTGAAAAGTGGATAGATATTGGACAAGTGAGACAATTGTACCCTCACTTAGTTGATGCTTGAAAATTGGCTTTTGGTGGTCCAATAACGTTTCTAGTGGGAAGGCCATGATCTGAATTGGATCCATGAAAATTATCAGAGTTCTATGACTGTATCAAATCATGATAGTCTTCAAGAACTTATGAATAATGAGCTATCAAGAAGACCTCTCGACAGTGGAATTTTATAGCCAGCAAGGAAAGACGAGGACCTCGGTCAAAGCATAGCAACCGAGGTCCATGGAGACCATGCAGGATGAAAACTAGTAGTTAGGAAGTTCGGATCAGAAAACGGAGGCTGTTTCTGATACAAATCGTGCATTGTTGGGCAAAACTCCTCGAAATGGAAAATCCCTAAGCACTCAGTCACAAGGAAAGCCGAAAACCATGGGAAATTTTCTAAATCAAAAGGTGGGTCCCACACTCTAAAACCAACAGAATATTTGAGGTGTTTTTGGTGGTAAGTGGAATTGTCTAAAGACCCAGCGATTCCATATAGTGAATGACGTGTGTCTGGTAGATGAGAGAGAAAAATGCCTCTCATCGCAGGCTAACATCTGAGCAAGTCAACCACATGATAAGGGCGAATACCATAGGATCTGGGGGCTCCAGATCTTGCGACCGAGATTTCACCCGACGAATGACAAAATCTGGAGGGAGAAATAAGCTATGGCATATAAAAGTCTGAAGTTCGATTTAACCACTGAGTTGGTAGATGAATCATTACGTAGAGTAGCCAAAATACTGAACTGTTTGAGGAAGAGTTGGCACCATTCGTGAGAGGACAAGTGGCCACTTCCCTGTGAGACATTACATAGTGGTGATGATGAAGAGGCAGGGAACTCCAAGCGAACAGTAGCAAGTGATCTGAAGAGGCAAAAGAGGAAGCAAACAATCATGAGACAAATTGGCTTTAAGCCATGAACAAATGAATAGACAAAGACAGTGAGGATAGAGGAAAAATGAAGAAGGAGATAATGAGACAGAAGCAGGACACAAAGAGTCGAGCTGACCCGCACAGTTAAGGCAACATCGAGCAGACAGAAGGCTTGAGAGGTTCAAGCAAATCCCTATGAGGAGATCTGTCGGGAACTGAGTATCAAATTGGACTCATCCTATTCAGACCAGTTGAGGTCGAGACTTGGTAAGGAAGTTTTTGTGCACCCTAGTGGCTTGTGGAATTCGAGAACAAACCTACTAAGCATCATTTTTTTTAGGAGACTCAAATTGAGCTCCTCGTTGAAAAAGCTCTATTTAAAAACACAATGAAAGAAGTCCACCATTGATAGCTAGACCAGAGACGTATCCCAGGAGGATTGGGTGAAATCCTTATTAGTTTATTGTGTTATGTTTTGCTTGCTGTGTTTCTTTTACTATTTTCCATTTTCCTGTGTCTGTGTATTTTACAATATGATTGATCCGTTGCCTAAGATAACATAGACACACACCAACACATGAGTTTGTAATACCTTCATTTGTTAATAACTAACTGAGATCACTCACAAGTGATTTTCAAATAAGATGTGCAAAGAATTGAGCATGGTCAAGCATACAAAAAGCATTGGGAGAGCTCAATTAGAAGCAAAAAATGAAATGTTGAAGAAGAAACTGCAAGAAAGGGAAACTGAATGAAGAAATGAGTTGTCAATCTTAAAGGAATAACAACAAGAAGAGGAACCCTAGGCAGACAGTGAGACATTGATAAAACAACAACAAGAAAAAGAATCCCAAGCAAAAAATGAAGTGTTGATTTTCAAAAGGAAGCTACCAGAAAAGGATGCCTAGTTAGCATGCATGGCTAGTGGGCAATGGAGGCATTAGAGTCAATGCAGCCAGCCAAATCATATGCACTATACCTCAAGGACCAGTGGCTCCATTTCAGATTAAGACACTAGCCTAGAGGGGCACAATACCTTTTTAGGACTACGACCAATTCATGCATTTATGTGGTCACAGTTCAACTAAAGATAAAGTGATGCTAGCATAATTTTACTTGCACAACACGGAACTTATTGACATGAAATTTTGGGATCCAAATTCTATGTTGGGAGACTTGTAGTTGATGGCTATGGCATCTTGGATGAGCCATGAAGAGAAAAGGATAGTGGAGATCCTGAAAATGATGGCAAAAGAGCTGGGTGAGCCCATGATGATTAAAGTAGAACCAACGGACCCCTTAGCTCTCATCTATGCCCACCAACACCTTGCAGGTAATCCTCAAGTTGTCCCAGACAATGTTGATAAGCAGGCCCAGGCTATTACTCACTTTGAGGACGTGGATAGATTGTTCGAAGATGACTGCATTCATGCCTACATGAGAAGGTGGGATACCTTGCCAAAAAACCTAAGGATGAGGGAGTATCACACCCCAAACAGGATGAGGGAAGCCATGAGGAGAGTGCCCCTATATAAGCACTCAATGCAAAATTTGGAGGCCAACTGTATTGGCCTTAAATTCAGTCCTCCACTGCCGCTAGGATTATTAGAAGGAGTAAAAGAAGAGGAAGAATGGAAAGAATGGGAGGAAGTGGATAGGAAGGAAAGTTTCCATGATAAAGAGGAAGATATCACATTAGAGGCATGGGATATGAGGGAACTCGTCATAGCCATCAAGGATGAAGAGTTAGATTAGTTGCTCAGAGGATGAGCAACCCATTCAGTAGGGTGGTGATGGTGAGCCCCAGAAATGGGCAATTATATGGGCTCATTTTTCCTCTTATTTTGACTTAATCCACCATTCTCATTAGTTTAATGTATTTTTTTGAATATATTTATGTTAATAGAGTGAATTGGGTTAGTCACTGTGCCATGTAGTCTAATGTGTGTTTTATGTAGATTTTTGGCCAATTTTTGACAAAGTCAAGGGATTTATGAGAAAATGGAAACCAAAAATCGAGGAAAACAGGGAAGAGGATTTGTAGGGGACATGTCTCCTTTATTTATGACCCCTTTCCTTGAATCCTCCATCAGCAATTTGGAGCACAAAGGTCCAGATTGTTGATTCAAAGGGGCAGCCGAGCAAGTGAAAGAAGGACTATTATTTATCTCCAGTCCCAGGAAGCCGAGTTCCTTGATTTTAGGAGGACTATTGAAGGACTCCATTTTTATAAATAAGGAGGCTTAGAGCCTCAGTAGGTTATCTAGTTATTAGTAGATTTTCGCACTTTTGTGCAGCATTGTGTTCATCTCATTTTCGAGTTCCTTTTGAGAACAATTTATGTAATGTGACTGCAATTTTTTATAATGAAGATGAAATAGATTTTGAGCCAGCAATGATCACTTTCAGAGGGCTAAAGCTCTTGGGTTAAGGTCCAACCCAATTTTCCTAGCACCTCCTACTGTGTACTTATATGTTTTTGCTTCAGTTCATGAGTTAATTTCTATTGCATAGATTCATTTTACTCTATTATGTTAGGTTGCTTTTGACGGTTAACATAGTTGTTTTTGTTTCAATTTATCAAGTAGGTTACTTTAGCAATAGAATAAGATTAAAAAAGGCCAACAACAGGCCCTGATCTCCTTTGTCCCTTCCTGGGACTATGATTTGAGGTCAAGGCACTTCTGCTACTACCAAAAACACAGTTTTTGCTATTCCATGCAACTGCTAGTGTGATAACTTGATTTGGAAAGATTGATATATTGGTTTAGATTCAATTTCTTAGATAATTTCCTATTATTTTACCATAGTTCTCTCCTTATGGTTTTCTATTCACATGTTACTGTTCAACTTTTTTTGTTTGTAGGTCAGAAATTAGGTCAAGTTAGAAAAAGTTATGTGTTCATGGTATAGTTAGTTCTTTCTTTGGTCAATTTTGATAAGTAAATGTGTATATCTCTTGCAAGACATCTTAGCTCACCATCCATCCATAAAAAATCCAGCACCAACTCACTTCTCATAGATTACCAAAGTCATTTGCAACATTTAGCCAACCTGCCCTAATTTCTGCGTTGTTCTCCATAAGCTTCTTTCTTTCCATTTGAACAAACCCAACCATCACGTTCATCATTTATCTTCCTTGACAAGTTCTAGACCATAAAAACCCTCATCTAGCCTTTATTTCCCCTTTCTTATCATTTTTCTACCTTGAAAACTTGAAAAATAGCTCTCGGCCTCCTCCTGTAGATCCTACTGTAGATCCCCTACAACCTCATGTAGAATTTCCTATGAGTGATTTTTCGAAGTCTGATCGCTATGAATGTCTTCAGAAGGGTGGTAGGGGCTTCTTAGGACCTCTACACACCTTTCTCCATCCCTTCAATAGCCAACTCCACCTTCCTTCACGACCAAACCTCTACACAGTGACCACCGCATAAATCACAAGCATACTGATTTCACATAAAAACACTCAAAAGCACAAAAAGATGTTTTCTTCTCATTTCTTTTTTAGAAGTAGCTTGAATAAATGAAATTTACCTTTTCAATAGTCAATAGCACTCCTTCAATTAGTTTTCATCTCTTTTCGTGCAAAAGTATGGTTAGTGGGTAAATTAGGGTTTGCTAGGGTTTGCATTACATTTTAGTTTTCCTTCTCATTCTGCAAATAGAATAGCCTCTATAGCATTAGCGTTCTTTCATCACAATTAAAAGTTTCTTTTGAGAATCCATAGAAGTTGGCTTAAGCTCCTAGGGATCTTGCGCCCGTTGACCAAGTGACAGGATGCAGTAAGAGCTAGTACTTGCGCATACAACGTCGTCACTTCCAAGTTTGTTACGAACTACCGAGTTGATAAAAGTAAAGAAGGAAGCCCCGGGAGTTGTAGCATTATTGCTGCAATACTGGTGCTCACTAGAGACAATGATGAAAGTTTCTATAAATCATTGGTCTCTCCATCATTGTCGCTCATGGCCTTGTAAAGATATGGAGTTGTTAGTGAAGGTGTTGCACTATGAAAATGCTCACGAATACGATGCTATTTTTGATGGATTGCAAATCCAGTTTCTCTTATGTGAATTTTCAAAATTGAAAATTTTCAAGCACCTTGTAATGTTGTATGAATACTTGCTTAGCTAAGAGGTAATATTGAGGGAAATGTAACTAGGCTAGGCCTTCATAAATGTAATTTTTATATTTGTATTTATTGAAGAAAAGATAAATTATTTTTGTAATATTTGTGAGTGAGTTTCTTCCTCATTGACAATAGTTCAAGCACATTTTTTTGCTTCTAGAAAGCCAAAGTCAAAATGTAATTATGATAAGACCCTATGATGGCATGCTACATCAAGTAATTAAATACACAAGGTCATGGGAACACCTCCAAGATAAGTCAAATCCTCTCCTAGAATCAACGAAGTCTCCCTTAAGAGTGGATAGGTTTTTTCCTTGGTAAAGAGCCAAAATTTGTGTTCTTGTTATTTTGTTTTGGTAGAAGTTTGATGAATTACACACATTAATAAGAAGAAGAAGATAAATTGTAAAAAGACTCCACTAATTTTCATCAAGTGGTGAAGAATCAGCACAATAATACATTTCCCTAGATACTTCAACATGGTATCAGAGCGTAAGTGACACATCAAGAAAAGGGCAAAACAAGAACACTCATTAAGGGGAAGCATCTACAAAGTTGAAGAAAGAAGCCTAGAAGTCACAATCACTTCAAGGACAAGAACGATCTACAATCCATCATCCATCAAATAAGTATAATAAGCTAGAAGAAGAGCCTTACATAAAGGAACCTACAAAAAAGAGGAATAGAAGGAAGCAAGGACTCTTAAGGAGAGAGAAAACCAGATTTAAGGCAAGAGAAGTTGTGGGAACAAATAAGCAAGAATTTTCTACCATCACCAAAAGAAAGGGTAAATTTTATAAGTTTGGTTCATGAAGAATAAACAACAAAGACATGTCCAAGATCCAATGTTTTGGATGACAAGAATATGCGCACTACAAAAGGGATTTTCCTAAGCTTAAGAAGGAAAACAATAATAAAAGGAAGAGGGAAGAACCTCACATATCTCAAGAGATGGGAGAACAAGGAAAGAACCAAAAGAAGGAAGATCATCCAAATCTCTATTATCACTAGGTCAAACTCTTTACTTCTAGACTTCTTTCAAATTTCTGGGTAGAATAGCAGCACGTAGGAATAAATTAAATTGCATGGCTAGAAACACCCTCTATCATCTAGCAACATGATGTACATAGAGTTCTAAACACTCATGTAGATGTAGCATTTATGAGAACAACACAATACATAAGTAGAAATATCTTCTAGAATATAGGAGCATGGAAAATATAGCTCAAGATATTCATGTAAAATAGACATACCTAGTATAGAACCTCATCAATGATAAAAGAAAATTTGATCATGATTAAATATCTTAGAATACCTCGATCATCAAAGGAATGGAAACATTTTCAAGTAAGGGATATTTAAGATCCTATGATGGTGTTAGGTCCCTATAATACTAGTGATTCCTCCATTACTATTGTCATTGTAGCACTTATTTTCATTATGCTGCCCTTATTGTTCCAATATTTTTATTAATGTGCCCCATAGAAGCCCATTATTTTTATTGTTGTGCCCTTATATTATTATTTTTATGTCGACTTTGATTATATTGTGACCCCTTAGGCTCCTATATATAGAAAGGAGGTTTAGTCATTTGTATCATCCTTGAATTGTTGATTTGTGATATGTAAAGGAGGTTTCCCCCTCGAAAACACTAATTTTTAGGTCACTGACCTATCTTTTCTATATTTTTGTGAGTTGGTTTCATAACATGTGTTATGAGAGCTTTGTATTTTAGCGTTTCGGTGCTCCAAACAGGTCATCATGGAATTTCCATTGTAACATTTTTCTGCGATGTTTCTGAAGCTAAACAAAAAAACCCATTTGAACCGCAATCTCGGTAATCCTCATGTCCAAATTTCAGATCTTGTTGCATTATATTTTCAGAGATATGATATTAGGAATTTAGGAGTTTTGAAGGCTTCTGAATTACATCCTAAATAAGTCACCTTGGGAAAATTGTCATAAAATTATCTCTGGGTATCAGATTGAAATTTCGTTAGAAGCTATAGAAAGAGGATGAACTATAGTTTTTAGTGCATCAATTTCAACTCTGAAGGTTGAAATAGTGACACATGGCACTTCATACAAGTTCACTATATCGAAAAAAGTGGATTATCAGGCCAGCTTAGGAGATTGGGCATAACTCTTTCTTGGTGAATCAAATTTAAATCAGACTAGTGGCATTGTAAAGACGACTTAGGGGGACACCACAAGTGTAATTTTAGATGCTAGAGATCCAAAATTTCAGAGATACATCAGATTCAATATCGAGCTCATACGAAGTGAAAAAATTTGTGTAGTTTGTTTTTTAAAATTTTCCATAAGTTTCATTTGAAAAATTAGTTTGAAGGAATTGAAAGGGCATAGTGAAGAATAATTATCATTAATTCATTCCCTGAATAAAGAAAATGGAAAGACATAGTAAACAACCTGAAATTTCTAGCATGACTCACGAAGAAGAGGAAGAAATGCAACATGATGTATCAAAATTACGAGACCAAGTGCAACAAAATGCACTCTCAAAAAAAGTAACAGAAGCTCAGAATGATGGCTTAAATAAAGTTATGGAAGCTAAGAAGAATGACATGGAAGCTAATATGCAAGGAAAAATGGAAGATTTGAAGACAGATTTGACAAATTTTCTACAAGAAATGTTTATTAATGGGGAAAGGGTAGTAAAGGAAACTCATGATGAGAACAAAATAAATGTTAATCATGATTTCATAGACTCTAATGTCGTATGGAAGACCCACCATATTCAAAATATTTATATGAGTAAGTTTGATGGAAAGGATTGCATAACATGTATACTACAGATGGAACAATATTTCAATCTCCATAATGTGCAAAACAAACAAAAGGTACACATTGCAACTTTATATTTGGAACCAAATCAATTTTTATGGTATCGATGGCTTTTGTCTCATAAACAAATTGTCAAATGGAAAATTTTTATGGAAGAAATGATAGCACATTTTGAGGATACAAAAAGAAACACCTTTTTTAGCCAATTTATAAATCTCAAACAAAAGGGTTCAATAATGGAGAACATTTAGGACTTCAAAAAATTGAATATAAGGGTAAAAGATATTCCAGAGGAGCATAGGATTGATGTGTTCATAGGGACTTTGAAGGATGAAATCCAACATGATGTTATGCTTTGGGAACTTGATTCATTGGAGAATACATTTCGGATGGAAAAAAAATGGAAAGAAAAATTATGGAAACAATGAGGCCTACCACTCACAATTATAAAGACGAAAGTGTTTTTTCCCCTAGCATTCAACAACCTACAAGGTTGATACCACAAATATTGGAATAGAAAAGAGAAAAAGGGCTTTGATACAGTTGTGAGAGAAAATACATTAAAGGTCATAAGTGTGCTAAGAAGAAATTATTTTACATAGATTTTGAAGAGGAGGAAGAAAAGGAACAAGAAATGCAAAAAGAAAAGGATATACACCAGGAACAAACCCTATAGAAAGAAGAAATGAGTCCAACCATATCTTGTAATGCATTGGCTCGAATTACCACTCCTCAAACTATCAATATAAAAGGACATATGAAGAATAAAAAGGTAATAGTGTTGATTGACATGGCTAGTATGCATAATTTTATTCATTGTAACATAACCAAGGAATTGAATTGCTTCCTATATCTAGAACCAGAGTGTCAAGTGATGGTTGAAAGTGGAGGAACCATTAATTTCTCTAGAAAGTTTCATAATATCAAGCTATCCATGACAAAATATGCATTGAATAGCCTAATTCTTTCCATTCCAATGGATGGGGCTAATGTTGTATTAGCAGTCCAATGGCTACAATCCTTGGGTACAATAGCTTTTAATTTTTAAGAAATTTTCATGAAATTTTATTCAGAAGGAAAATAATTTGAATTAGGGGGCATGGCAGGGAAACCAGGAAGGATAATCAGCTCTAATGAAATGACAAAGTTTCTAAATAAATAAAAATGAGGCGTAACTACAAAATTATGTTTGCTATAGGTTCCCACATAGAAATCATCTACTTCTCCATATCTCTAAAAGGTCTTGGAGAAACATTCCAAGGTTTTTGAGACTCGCAAAGGACTCCCACCTATTCGTGATCATGATCATCTTATTCATTTGATTCCAGGAAGTGTTTCTCCAAACATCAAGCCTTGTAGATATCCCTATGCCCAAAAGAGTGAAATTGAACATATGGTTGGAGACATGCTAAAGGATGGTATAATTCAACCTAGTCAAAGTTCTTTCTCTACTCATGTAGTATTGGTGCACAAGAAGGATGGATCATAGCACATGTTTCTAGATTATAGGGAGCTCAACAAGTTCACTATTAAAGATAAATTTACCATTACTGTCGTTGATGAATTATTGGAAGAATTGCATGGACCAATTTACTTCACCAATTTGGATCTTCATTCAGTATATGATCAAATCAGAATAAATATTGAAGACATTCTAAAAACAACATTTAAAACTCATGAGGGTCATTATGAATTTTTGGTCATACCTTTTTGGCCTTACCAATGCACCTTCTAAATATCAATGTTTGATGAATTCGATTTTAAATCACTTCCTTAGAAGAAATTTGTTAGTATTTTTTGGTGATGTACTAATCTATGACAAGTATTTGAAGGATCATGTTGAACATGTTGATAGGGTGCTCAAACTATTGGAGGAGAAACAATTATATGCAAAAGGCTCCAAATATTTCTTTGGAGTACAAGATGTGGAATAGCTGGGTCATATTGTATCTCATGAAGGTGTTAAGGTAGACCCTAACAAAATTAAATCCATTAAGGAATGGAAAATTCCCACATCTATAAAGCATATGTGAGGATTTTTTTGATTGATAGGGTATTATTGCAAGTTTTTAATAATTATGGGAGAATACCAGCACCTCTAACAAAATTATTGAAGAAAGATGAATTTTCATGGACTCCAAAAGCAAAAAAGCCATTTCAACATATTAAAGAGGCAATGTGCCAAGCATTGGTCTTAGCTACGTTCAATTTCACAAAAACATTTATTGTGGAATGTGATGCCTCAAGAAATGGAATTGGTGTTGTTTTAATGCGAGAAGAAAGACTCATTTCTTTCAAAAGTGGTCCAATCATAGGAAAGTATTTACAAAAAGCTATTTATGAGAAGGAAATGTTGGAAATACTACATGCACTTAATAAATGGTGATCCTACCTAATGGGAATAAACTTCGAGGTAAAAATGGATCATGACAGTCTTAAATACTTTTTAGAACAAATATTATCTTCAGAAGAGCAGCAACAAGGGGTCACAAAGATGTTGGGTTATGACTTTGAAATCATCTACAAAAAAGCAAAGAAAAATGTTGTGGAAGATGCACTCTCAAGAAAGGATGAGGATATGGATGAATTTCATTATGTCATTTCTATTATCCAACAAGATTGGATAAACAAAGCAAGGGATTAATGGAAGAATGGTGAAGAAGTGTGGGAACTCATTCAAAAGTTACAATAAGATCCCAATACATATGATAAATTTAGCTGGAAAAATCATTCATTATGGTAGAAAGATCACTTCTACCTATGTAAGAATTCACAACTCAAACAAAACGTTAGGCCAAGCAGTAACTCCTCAATACAATTCATTGATTTCATTTAGGTCGGTGTTTATTATATACATGAGGGAGAGGCTATTCATTTCATCTCCCGATGACTATTCATATTGTCCATTATTTATTTACATCAATTTTTGTTATTCACCCAATCCTGAAGATTAGGTGTCAACATTTCCCCCCCTTAATCTGAAGGGATGTTCGTGAGTCCAAGCATCGTTCGCAATATTTCGATCTTTTCTCTTCCAGGAGCTTTGGTGAAGATGTCAGCAATTTGCTCGTTCGTGGATCAATGATAGAGATGGATTATTTTGGCCTCAACATGATGTCGAATTAGATGATATTTAGTATTGATGTGCTTCGTTCGATCACTGAACTTTGGGTTCTTGGCCAACTTTATTGTAGAGGTATTGTCAATCATGATTGGAGTTGATTGTACTTGTTTTCCTTGCAAATCTTCAAGAATTTTCCTGAGCCACAAAATTTATTTTGTTGCCTCAGCTACTGCCACATATTCTGCTTCTATTGTGGAATCTGTTGGAATTGATTATTTGCGAGATCTACAGGAGATAGATCCTGATCCAAGACTCATAGCATATCCTGAAGTAGATACCCCAGTTTCTTTATCTCCATAGAAGTCTAAATCAGAGTATCCAATCAAGCTGAAGTCGTCCACCAGTGTATACCTGATTCCAAAGTCTTGAGTTCCCTTCAAGTACCTTAGAACTCTTTTTATAGTAGACTAATGTCCCTCACAAGGATTTTGCATAAACCTGGAGAGGATTCCAACAATAAACAAAATGTTTGGTCTGGTAGTAGTTAGGTAGTTGAGACTTCCTAGAAGCTGTCTATACTTTGTTGCATCCTCAAATTCTTTTCCTTCAATAGATGTGAGCTTTAAGTTTTGTTCCATTGGAATAGTAAGAGGATTTCACTCTGTCATGCCAAACCTATTCAACAGATCTCCAATGTACTTCTTTTGAGAAGGAAATATTGAATTTGGATGTTGAGTTACTTCAATATCAAGATAGTAATGAACATAGCCCAAATTAGTAATTTAAAAACTTTTCCCCAATTCATTCTTTATGGATGCAATGTAGCTTTCATTGTTCCCTGTCATCAAAAGATCATCTACATATACCACAAGATATACAACTATTTTGCCAACTTTCTTGACAAATAAAGTTGCATCATCAAGATCATAATGTTTGAAATTGAGTTTCAGAAGTTGCTCAGTTAGTTTTTCATACCATGTTCGTGGTGATTGTTTGAGGCCGTACAAGGATTTCACAAGTTTGCATACTTTATGTTGATGTCCTTTCCTTGCAAATTCTTTAGGTTGGGACATAAAAACATTTTATTTTAGATCTTCATTCAAGAAATCAGTTTTTACATCCATTTGATGGACTTTCCAACCATTCTAAGTTGCTAAGACAAAGAGTGTCTGGATGGTAGCCCATTTTGCTGTGGGGACAAAATTCTCCTCATAATTGATTCATTCCTTTATCCAAAAGCTTTTGCCACAGGCTTGGCATTGTGCTTGTCAAGTGAGCCATCAACTTTATACTTGTTCTTGGAGACCCACTTGCAGCCAATTGGTTTGGTTCCTAATGGAGGATAAACAAGCTTCCAAGTGCCATTCTTTATGAGGGCATCATACTCCTTTTGCATCACTTCTTTCCATTCATCATGGGAAATATCTTCTTTGAAAAAGGTCGGTTCAAAATTTGTAGACAAGTTCAATTCACAATCATAAGAAACATCCATATCAATAGGTGAATTAGAGTCATCTACATCACCTCCATTTTGTCGGTTTGAATTTCTAGTTCCTGTCTTTCCAACCTCATCAGGATGAACACTTTCAAGTGTCTTTGTTAGCCACTTTGGGTGACCTTTTTTAGATGGTGTAGGCTGATCCATTGATTGAGTTGGGACTGAATCAAGGTTGAGTCTCCCAATTCTATCAATCACATCACTTAAGGCATCATCTATTGTTGGAGTTTCGTGTAGTGGAGAGTGTTCTTCAGAAGAAGATTCCACATGTTGATCTAGTATAGGAATCCCCCATTCAAGATGTGGAATCTGATTATCAAATTCTTGAAATGATTTTGCATTTGTGAATCTATCCAGGTGATCAAGTTGTTGCTCAACAACATTGTTAGTTTTGGATGATTCAAGAAAAATTACATCTCTAGATATAACAATTTTTTTATTGACTTCATCATAGAGACGGTATGCTTTGGAGGTGTTTGAATACCCCAGGAAGATACACTTACGATTTCTAGCACCAAGTTTTTTTCTATGTACCTTTGGTATCAAGGCATAACAATTGGAACCAAAGACCCTGAGATGCTTCACCGAAGGAACATGTCCATACCACATTTCTTATGGAGTCTTGTTTCTAATAGCATTAGATGGACATCTATTCTTTATATATGTAGAACATAGAACAACATCAGACCAAAACATTATCATTACATTTTTGAAGAAGAGCATGGATCATACCATATATAAGATTGTCCTATTCATTCTTTCAGCTACACCATTCTGTTGGGTATTATAGGGAACAGTTGTTTGATGTTTGATCCCATGTTGGAAAATATGGTTTTAAAATTCATTGGATGTGTATTATTTTCCATTATCAGTGTGAATAGACCCAATGTGAGATTGTGTATCATTTTCAATCCATTTATGAAAGCTCTTGAATGTTTGAAAAGCATCAGATTTGTTCTTCAAAAAATAAACCCAACACATTTTGGTGTAGTCATCAATAAATGTTATCATATATTTATTTCCATTTGTAGAAGGAACAGGCATTGGACCACATAAATTTGAATGAATGAGTTCAAGTTTTCTACGTGCTCTTGAATGTGAATCATGAAAGGATTGTTTATTATGCTTTCCTAGAATGCAAGCATCACATTGCTTAAGTTTCCTAGGAATTGTAGGCAAATCAGCAACACCATTTTTCTTTAACAAGTAGAGGTTGTCATAGTTCAAATGTCCAAATATAGCATGCCATAATAAAGTTGATGGAAGTGTACCTTATTCATAATGAGAATTGTATGAGAAATGTTGTGCACGAGAAAAGGTACCTTGCAGCTTGAGAAGCCTTTCTTCTTCTATTCCCCTCATGACAAGTGAGTGGTCATATACTTTTGTCGCCTCCAGCTTGCCATCAAACATATGAATGGAGTGACCTTGCTGGTGGATGTGGACCAAGGACAACAATTTTCTCTTGAGCTATGGGAGATAGAGAACATGATGCAGAAGAGAGTCTAGAAGACCAAGCAATTTAAGCTTGATTTTGCCAAGCCATGATGGCTTGATTTTTGATTGGTATGCAAAGTATATTACTCCATCAACATTGTCAGTAAAGTCTTAAAAAATATCTTTTCTATGAGTCATGTGGCAAGTTTCTCCTGAATCAAGGAACCAATCATTTTTCCAAGAAGCAAGTGAAGCATTAAATAAATCTTCATTTACTCCAATATTACATTGTGCCACAACATAGTTAGTGGATTTAGGTGCTTTAACTTTGTCTATATCATCAATTTTACCTTTCTGTTGGTTTCTTTCCTGCTCAATTTTGTCCCATGGTAGCTTGCATGTAGAGGCATCATGTGATCCATTTCTTTTGCAACGTATGCAATGAAAATCTGCCTTTTCTCCTTGAGAGTGTCTGCCCCCTTGCCTCTAAAATATCTTCCTCTTCCTCTTCAACCACCTCTTCCTCTTGAAGAATCTTGAGCTGGATGCTTTTCTTTATGAGCAAGGCACACAACCTTGTCAGAAGATTCAAGGGTTGTCTTCTTTCCAAAAGCTTTCTCTCTTTAAACAAACTTTTTCACAAGAGAGTCAAAGGTAATGTCTTTAAGATTTCCATTTGCTTGCAATGACTCAAGATAATTGGAGTAAGTAGGATAAAGTTCCTTGAGAAAAGCAATAAGAGGAATATCTTCATCAATTTTAGTAGCTTGGATATCATGCATTATAGACTTTACTTTGGATGCAAGAGCAAGAGGATCATTATTTTGAAATTCTAGAGTGAAGGGTTTAATCATGAGTTGAACAACTTCCAGTGCAGAATGTGAGTCATAGAGTTCTTTCAACTTTTGCAGCCCTTCGAAAGTAATTGAAAATGCCGTAATATGGTGACTAACATCTTCACTTACAGATGTTGAAATTAATGCATAGGCTTTGTTGTTCTCATTTTCCCAAATGGAAATCTCTTTGTCTGAGGTAGGATGTTGTTTGTCTCCATCTCCAATGCACACTCCTTTCCACAACTCTTTGAAAGTGAGGGTGTGTTTTATCATCCGGGACCACTCAGGCTAGTTCTCCTTGCCAGTGAGAACTATTCCCACAATGGATATGATTGAATGCATACTGTAAAAAAACTTATGCTGCAAAATTTTACTCTTAATTGGAAAAAAATATAATTTGATATGACTGGATAGTAATTCAAGTCGACAAAAAATGTTAAACCCAGGGCTGTAAATACACCAATCTGTATAGTGCATTCAACACTTCATGCCATAGTGATTTGACCCACATCCTCGTTTTTTAAAAAAACTCTATTCAACACATGGCATTTAACGATTTTTATATGCCAAAAAAACTTCAATACATACACAAGTGGGGTAGCATATTGTGGTACCATGATAGTGTTCAATATATTGGCAGTGTTTAACAGACTTCAGACTTGGATAGTAGTGCACATGCAATTTCTTTTTTAATTTAAAAAACATTCAACCATATCACACATCCACTAGATAGTTCCTCATGGAGTCACTTCAATTCTGATTGTAATGGTTCAAAACAACTCTATCTCTCATTGCAAAATTAATATCGGAAGGAAAAAGGGGCCACCCATTACACCTCAAAATGGCCATTGAAACCATCGATTATAAAGTGTAGTAACTCCATAAGGGTTACGTTGTCCAACCTACAGAGGCCAACCCTAGTTAGCATCCCCATAACCGATGATGTTGTTGGTATTTACTTGAACCTGGGATGATACCACTGTTCCTCAACATACCTATTTGAACCATTCATCATTCAGATGCTATGCGTAACTATTCAAACCATTCATAATTCGGATGCTATGCTACTCCTCCGCATATGATAGATCAACTAAAGTAGGAGATTGACAAAGAGAGGAATGCTTTCGACATCACAGTAGAGGAAACTCTAGCTATGATTAACTATCTCCAAAGATAAGAAGTCTTTGGAGTACCACCTCAAGTCAAAAGGTTATGAGGAAAGAAGAAAATGCGATTGACACCAGATATGTAGATAATGACAAAATTCCTTAGAGGGAGAGCGAGTAAAGAAATCAGTGCACATCGAGGGAACCAAAGACCCCGTCATGGGAGTGAGGAGAATAATGTCAGAGATTTGCAGCGTTTAAACAGTCGCAGTGTTTAATGGGCAGGCACTTTGGAGGGGGCAGTAGAAGACTCCACAGGGGGCAGTGGGTAGACTACAAGAAAATGGTAGAAGGGAGTTACAACAATAGAAGGATATGCCAAAAATGGAGCTAGCTCTGATACCAGGTCAGGCCAGGAAATAACTCCTCAAAACAATTCATTGATTTCATTTAGGTTGGTGCTTATTATATCCATGAGGGAGAGGCTGTTTATTTCATCTCCCGGTGACTATTCATATTCTCCATTATTCATTTACATCAATTTTAGTTATTCACCCAATCCTGATGATTAGGTGTCAACACAAAATATTCTTATGCAATTGGAAACTTATCCCTTAGGGGGGAACTCAAGATTTTTAAAAACTTACCATAGGGTTAAGAAGGAATTTTTTTGGTTGGCCTTAAATAAGATATTCAAAAGTTTGTGGTGGAAGATTTAGTTTGCCAACAAAATAAATTTGAAGCAATTAATACCCTAGGTTTATTACAACCTTTATCCAATCCAAAACAATGTTGGAAGGAGGTTTAAATGGATTTTATCACAAGTTTACCGAAGTCAGAAGGAAAGAGTGTCATCATGATGGTAATTGGAAAACTTACCAAGTATGCACAATTTTGTACCTTATCTCATCCATTTAAATCCAGTACAATTTCGACTACATTTATGGAAATAACTTAAAAGCTACATGGAAACCCAAATATTATTGGAAGCGACAGAGATGCCATTTTCACTAGAAATTTTTGGACATAATTATTTTCTTGTCTTGGTACTCAGTTAACTCATAGCTCAACTTATCATCCTCAATCTGATGGGAAAAGTGAGATAGTAAACAGATATTTGGAAGTCTATCTTCGTTTTTTTGTCTTGATAAACAAACAAAATGGGTCAAATGGTTTCCTCTGGTTGAATTGTGGTATAACACTTCCTTCCATAGTGTAAAAAGAATGACCCCACTTATAGCACTTTATGGATATCATCCACCATCTATCACATCATATTTAACTGAAAATTTCTAAGGTTAAAGGAGTGGAAGATCACATCGAGCATCAAAAACAATTTATCCAACTCTTAAAGGATAACCTCACTTTGGCACAGAATAGAATGAAACAACAGACATATCAACATCACAACAAAAGAAGTTTTGATGTGGGTGACTAGGCATTCCTAAATCTACAACCATATAAATAAATGCCCCTCAAGAAGGATAAGAAGGATAACAAATTATCACCAAAGTATTATGGTCCATATAAGGTGTTACAAAATATTGGTACTATGGCATACAAATTGGAGCTTCCTTTAGTTTCCTAACTGCACCCAATTTTCCATCTTTCAAGTTTAAATAAGGTTATAGGTGACAAGATCCCAGTTCAAATAATATTGCTAGAACTTGACGAGGAAGGAAAAATCATATTGGAACCTAAAGTAGTCACGAAAAAAAGAACTCGATAGCTATAAAATTGATCCATTTTGAAGTATCTCATCAAGTAGAAGAACTTACCCGCTGAAGATTCCACATGGGAGGATGATAATTTTATACAAAAGCATCCAAAACTACTCAAGGTTTGAGGACAAAACGTTTTTGAAGGAGATGGGCATGTTAGGTCCCTATAATACTAGTGATTTACCCATTACTATTGTGATTGTATGCCTTATTATTATTATGGTGCCCCTATTGTCCCCATATTCTTGTTAGTGTGCCCCATAGAAGCCCATTATTGTTATTGTTGCACCATTTTATGATTATTGTTATGTTAGCTTTGATTACATTGTGACCACTTCAACTCCTATATATAGAAAGTAGGTTTAGACATTTGTATCATCCAAGAATTGTTCATTTGTGTCATGTAAAGGTGGTTTCCCCCTTGAAGAGGCTCATTATTTAAGTCATTGATATATCTTTTATATGTTTTTGTGAGTTGGTTTCATACAAAATGGAATCTTCGAAAGAAGGTTCCTGGACCAAAGAAGATGTCCCACTGAGAATTTGATTCACAAGTTTCAAGGAAATTATGGTATGCAGGCAAGCTAAGATGAAGTGAGAAGGGCCACACCAAAGGATGATCAAAGGAGAATCGAGATGAGGTATGTATGCACAAAATTTTAGGTCATGTTATCATTTGTATATTATTGAGTCATGGGTATAGTTCTATAACATGATCAAGCATGAAAGAATCTATTTCACCAAATAAATGCTTGAAAATATGTAGTGCAATGTGATGAAGGTCAGCAAAATAATATGCTCACATAAGGTGCATAACATTGCTGACTAAGAATCAAGAAGAAACGTCGACAATTCCAGAAAGAAAGCAATGAATGAATGCTCTTAGAAGAAGAATAAGATGGTTGACCTATCTATATTAGAAGAATAAAATGAAGAAATTGATCAAGCATGTGGAGTACACAATGATCACCGAGAATCATTATCTGACAAATGCCTTGAAGATGTTTCGCAAAAGAAGGCATGAGAACTCTGATAAAAGAAGAAAGGACACATCACACCTATGAAGGCCTTGGAGGTATAAAAGGTGCAGATAATTGATTCTACTCTATAGATATGTCGTGATGAAGAATCCATCCAACAAAAGAAAAATAAATGTTGAAGCATGTAACCTAGCAAGTACAATGAAGCATCCATGAGAAAAGTATTTTGAAGCAAGGACAAGGTGACGAAGGAGTAGTCAAGATGACAAGAAAACCTAATAGTCACTTTCCATAAACCAATTAAATGACAAATCAAGAAGGAAAGTGCTTGACGGATGGTGCCCTATCTAGAAGAATTTTGAACAAATACTTCATGACACTAAGAACAAAAGGAGATGAAGCAACTAAATCAACCATGAAAAAGAAGTTGCTAATGAAGGAAGGAGTCCCCATTTAAGAGGGAAATCTGACAGGTCCCTGATCAAGAGGGATTTTTGAATCACCCTTTATTACAATGAGTGACAATTTTGTTTTCCATCTCATGGGTCATGCACTAGGCTAGGACTAAAAACCGTAAGTCTAGATGAAGGCCATGAATGTAAATGTAGAAACAAGATAGACAAAACATCCTTGTGTTCATTTGTGAAGAAATAAAGGGGGGATTATGTAATCATCTGGTATCCTACACTCTTTGATGATGTGTAGGGAATCAAAAATAAGAGTAGGCAAGAGGGTCGATATTCTTTGAGGGTTGGGAACCCAAGATAAGAATAGTGCTAGAAGGTCATACTCAAGGAGCACTTGGGTGGGCATGTGCCTTGAGAGACACTGATCAAGGTTTCTATAAATCATTGGTCTCACCATCATTGTAGCTCATTGTCTTGTAAAGAGATGGAGTTGTTAGTCATGGCCTTACACTATGACAATGCTGATGAATATGATGCTATAACAGATGGATTGAAAATTCGGTTTCTCTTATTTCAATTCTTCAAGATTGAAAATTTCCAAACAACTTTTAATGTTGTATGAATAACTCCTTAGTTCAGAGGGAATCTTGAAGGAAATATAACTAGGCTAGAATTCTTCATAAATATAATTTTGATATTTGTATTTATTCAAGAAAAGAGAATTTATTTTTTTACTATTTGTCAGTGAGTTTCTTGATCACTGAAAATAGGTCAAGCACATTTTTGTGCGTCTAGAAAGTGAATTTCAAAATGTAATTATAGTAATACCCTTTGAGGGCACGTTATGTCAAGTAAGTCAATATAGAAGGTCATGAGAACACCTCCATGATAATACAAATCATCTCCTATCATCAATGAAGTCTCCAAGTAGCAGAATGATGAATAAAAGATAAAAACTGATGTAACTATCAAGTCGGCCTAGAAGACAGTGAAGTCGACCTAAAATAGGATGGAAAGACCTCTATTTATAGAGGTTGGCCACTACTCATTTGGCACACAAATCTATCTTAAATCCCTAAGCAAGAAAAGGACTATGAGGATGCAAGAAAGTTGAGACCAAAAGGTTGCAAGAACATAAAGGCAAGGAGACAAAGCAACGAAGGTGAAATCACTGTTATTAGGGCATCACCATACATTCCAGAAAGAAAGGGATATGTCTCTGGTCAAGTACAACTGGAAATCATATCTCTATTTTTGGGCTAGCATACAAGGTTTATTAGTCCTCCCTATTTAGCAAAGAATGAAGAGAAATAAAGCGAATAAGAGAGGATTTCTCTAGGGTTTCTTTCCACACATGTGAAGACTTTAGCAAGGTAAATTTTTGTGGATGGAACAAAAGTCAAGGGCAGCGTCATAATAATCCTCATTCAAATGTGCATTGAGTTCTACAAGGTAAATAAATAAGAGTGAAGAAGGTTCTCTTTATAGCGATGTAGAGAAGCCCTCATATACGAGGGTTTCCTAATTGAGACAAGAAGAAGAAAAGGGTGAATAAAGAGGAAGGATTTGAATTATGCTTGGAGGATATGCTAGTCAAGCGCCTAGGTTTTGGCATTTGTTCAGATAAAAGGCTTCATTAAGACAAATATTTCAAAGGATTTTCCTCTCAAAATTGGAGAGGGTTTGTTCGTGGTAGAGTGCCGAATTTTGTGTTCTTGTTATTCTTTTTTTTGTTGTAGTTTGATGAAGTATAGACATGAATACAAAGAAGAATATGAATTCTAAAAAGACTCCACAAATTGTTATCAAGTAACAAGGAATCATCACAACACTACTTTGCCCTAAATTCTTCAACAATTTCTACTTCTTTTAGTTAACTCCTTTACAGAGTCACATTTATGTTTTCTCCTTTTGTTGTGGTTTTCTTATGCTTATCATATACTCTTAAATAATGAAGTTTTGTATAAAGTTCATATGTGAGATCGACACTCTACTTTCTTAACCTTGGTTTCAGCATGGTTTTTATTTTTTTCATTCATCGCTTCTTTTGTTGCATGTACACATTACTGAATTATTCAATTGCGATGGTTAATGGTCCTAAACTACCCATTATAACCTTTTTTTTATTGTTAATTTATGGGCACACTATCATTTGTTGTCGGCATAGGTACATGGATATTCCACTAACCATTATGTGTGTTTATCCCTTCAATTAAGTGATTTAGACCTCTCTAATTCTATCATTTCTAAAGAGACACTTTTATTCTACGACCAGAAACCTTCATAATTATTTTTTATCGGGGTTAGCTTCACATCAAATCCATGGTCACGAATGATTACAATTATATTAAGAAATGATTATTTGAGAGCGGTGGTGATGGGAATAATTACTCCCTTCCCACAACACCAACCAAACTCATTTGGTCCATTGGAACTTGTTGTGAGGATCTATAACTAAGGAAACCCTCCCATCCATCAAAAGTGTTCCTTCATTATGCTTACTCATTATCTATGAAGTCAATCACTCAAAACCCTCACTTGTCTTACCTTTTCATGGATTATGTCCTTAGTTAGTTTATTTTCATTAAACAATATAATTACAGGTCTATGTTTACCTCAAAGTTTTCTCCTTATTCAAGATATTTGGGCCAACAAAAACTACAAACTCATAATGGTAATTTCTTCTTATAAAATATTTCTTTGGTCAAGATAGTTGGGATCAAAACTCATAACCCTATCCCTTCATCATGAATGAATTTACTTGTAACTCTTCTTATTGTGACTGCATATTAAAGTGTCTCGTGGTAGAACTTTCTTTATGTAGCTAGATTGTGTTGATGCCTTCACAACCTTAATATAAATTCAATTTTCGTTAGATTTTTTTTTTCTTCTATTGTTTGTATTGTCAACAATTGTTTCTTGTGCTATAGTTACTTTATTTTCCTCAAGACCATCTCTTATGGTATTGTAAATATAATTTTGATGGGTTATAAGAACAAAGTATACTAGGGTTTACAATTTTCTCGCTTCCTTACTACAAAGCATTGTTCATTATTATTATTATTATTTAGAAATCCTAAAGGAAGCCTCATGACACTACTACCCAAATTATGGGTTTTATATAGTTTTCATTAACATTACTCCTATATGGAAGCTTTCAAACATAACACTTCTATCAGCTGTTACACTTGCAATGTAAGTTACCTTCGTAATAGTTTTAATGTTAAAAGAGATGAATATTGCTATTGGTCTATTTGCATGCAACTATATGCTTATAAAATTAAATTTTGCACTATTTGTAATTTTTTTCTTATTTTTCCTTCTTACTTCCTTACACTAGTCTGAGGCTTCTAGCCGAGACCTAACTCGACAACCTATTCAATTGTTCGGTTCTTATTTCTCAAACTGAAGATTGTTTTCTAGATTGTTGGTTAGCCATATTAGCCTAGTAACTAACTTGGGTTCACAATTTTTAATTTAAATTGAATGACATTTACAACTAATATTTATTCAATATAGTTCATCTTTACTTGAATATAGATATGCCATTATACAAACAAGAATATTTACTCATCAGATAGAATTAAACAATGAACTACACAAAATAAATCTATAATACTTATATTTTTCCTTAAATTTTGGAACCAACCACAAAATTGTTACCAAAAATAATGCCCCAACAAAGAAATGAGTACGATATCCATTAATAGAATTCCCCTCGATGCAGTTTTCACTTCTAGAAAAATTGTATGAATATAAACCATAACATGTTTAATCCGAGACTATCCTTGACATGTACCAAGTCTCTGTCTAGGAATTTGAACTAAGCACCCAAGCTTTAGTTTTGTATCCAATTAGCCAACTTGCTCAAGAATCCTTTACTTGGGAGTGTCCTACCCCCCTCAATAAGGTCTTGGTTAACCACAAGATTACAACTTAATTATCATCTCTTTAATATTCTCTAACTAGGTAATAAATTCACAAGGTTGACTAAGGCTTTCTTCCCACAGGCCCTCTTGGATCCATTTTCTCTAACTAAGATTATTCATCTCTAGGTAGATAAGTAACTACCTTCTAATTGTATGGAAAGTGAAAAATCTCATATAGCGCTTTTTTTTCCCTAGTTTTATCTCTCAACACATTAATATTATTTATAAAAATAAAATATATTATTACGTTTGTTAACCATTCATAATAGTCTCTTAATATGGGCCACATTCTTTAACTTTGTTCCTCACATGTTGGTGGATTAGATATAGTTATGTTTTGATCTCAAACAAGAAATATATAAATAACTTGTCTTAATGAATCAAAATAATGTTATATACGTAAATACATAAATTAACTGTCAATATACAAAAATCATCTCATCTTATACTTAACTAGTTGAACAAATATCTCAACGCCACACCAAAATATAGTCTAATAATATCTTTGGACATTTTAGATATACCCAAATCCTAAGTAATAAACTCCTTCACCAAATAATAATCACATGAGTAAAAACAAACTCTAACACTTACATTAGTTAGAATCCTCTAAATATATTACCAATGATATGATACTTCTCAATATATATAAAGGAAACTTCAAAATCAAACAATTACTTACATACTAGTATTCTAATTGAAATGATATGGATTACATTTATTTCATGTCTTTAATTGAGTAGTAGGAAAATAAT
Source organism: Pinus taeda (assembly GCA_000404065.3). Lineage (NCBI taxonomy): Eukaryota > Viridiplantae > Streptophyta > Pinopsida > Pinales > Pinaceae > Pinus > Pinus taeda. The sequence goes on from APFE030717157.1 coordinate 43,846, forward strand.
ATTATAAAAAAAAAATGATGTAAAATATTAATTAAGTTATATATAATATACATTGAAAATAAAAATAAAAAACCCTAGATTAACCAATAATAAAATATTGTTAGCTTTCATTAGGATGCATCACCTCCATAAATGTAATACACATGAAAGCCATTTTCTTACAATGCTCTCCCAATCTGTAAATTCTCATTTTCAGTAAAAATTATACTTTTGGGTCAGAGAAGAAAATTTAACGAAATAAATTTGCAAGGTATATAAAATTTACACTATGAATAGTTATTTGAATAATGATCATAACAATTTCGTTTAGATCATGGAAAATTTTAGGGGTTAATATTAGTAGGTGGGCTAGTTTTCCATGATTTTTCCTCAAAGCCATCTCTTATGGTATTGTAAATATAATTTTAATGGCTTATAAGAACAAAGCATACTAGGGTTTAATTTCTCATCTCTTCCTTACTACAAAGCATTGTTCATTTTTATTATTATTATTTAGAAATCCGAAAATAAGCCTCACGACACTACTACCCAAATTAGTGGTTTTATATATTGTTCACTAACATTACTAATACAAACGTTTTCAGACATAACACTTCTATCAGCTGTTACACTTGCAATGTAAGTTACTTTCGTAATAGTTTTGCTGTTAAAAGAGATGAACATTGCTATTGGTCAATTTGCATGCAACTATATGTTTATAAAATTCAATTTTGTATTATTTGTAATTTTTTGCTTCTTTTTCCTTGTTACTTCCTTATACTAGTCTGAGGCTTCTAGTCGAGACCTAACCCCACAACCTACTCAATTGTTCGGTTCTTATTTTTCAAACTAAAGATTGTTGTCTGGATTGTTGGTTAGCCATATTAGCCTAGTAACTAACTTGGGTTCACAATTTTTAATTAAATTGAATGAAATTTACAACTAATATTTATTGAATATAGTTCATCTTTACTTGAATATAGATATGCCATTATACAAACAAGAAAATTTACTCATAAGATAGATTTAAACAATGCAATACACACAATAAATCTATAATACTTATATTTTTCCTTAACTTTTTGAACCAGCCACAAAATTGTTAGGAAAAATAATGGCACAACAAAGCAACAAGGACAATATCCATTAATAGAATTCCCCTCAATCTAGTTTTCACTTCTAGAAAATTTGTATGAATAGAAACCAGAACATGTTTGTTCCAAGACTCTCCTTGACCTGTACCAAGTCTTTATCTAGGAATTTGAACTAAGCACCCAAGCTTTAGTTTTGTATTCAATTAGCCAACATGCTCAAGAATCCTTTACATGGAAGTGTCCTACCCCCCTCAATAAGGTCTTGGATAACCACAATATTACAACTTAATTATCCTCTCTTTAATCTTCTCTAACCAGGTAGTAAATTCACAAGGTTGACTAAGGGTTTCTTCCAACTCACCCTCTTGGATCCATTTTCTCTAACTAAGATTATTCATCTCTAGGTAGAGAAGTAACTACCTTTTAATTCTATGGAAAGTGAAAACTCTAATATAACACTTTTTTTCCATAATTTAATCTCTTACCACAGTAATATTATTTATAAAAATAAAATAGATTCTTACATTTGTTAACCATTCATAATAGTCCTTTAATATGGGCCACATTCTTTACTCTATTCCTCACATGTTGGTGGGTTAGATATAGTTATGTTCTGATATCAAACAACAAATATATAGATAACTTGTCTTAATGAATGAAAATAATGTTATATACATAAATACATAAATAAATTGTCAATATACAAAAATCATCTCATCTTATACTTAACTAGTTGAACAAGTATCTCAATGCCACACCAAAATATAGTCTGATAATATATTTAGACATTTTAGATATAGCTTCATGTTCCGGATTATCCACAGTTTCCAGTTCAGTCTATCAACGTTTCGAACCCCAAAGGGGGTCCATCATCCAGGTCCTAGCTCCTTCTCTCATCATCTTTCATTCATTTCATTCATTTCTATCTTTCAGAATGGTCCTGATGATGGACCCCCTTTGGGGTTCGAAACTTCGACAGACTGAACTGGAAACTGTGGATAATCCGGAACATGAAGCTACAAAAAACTACCACAGAGGCTTGAAATCCAACATAACTTCCCTGTACGGAGGGGAAACATGGAAAGATATCTGTATTCTCGAAATCCTGAGGATAAAAATTGAGAGAAGAGTTGCGGACCTGCAATTTCTGAAACAATGTAGGAACAGGAGAATTATTCCTCATTTTGCTAAAGTTAACTCTCATTTTAGGGTTCTTTTGTGTATTTATTTCTAGGTCCTAGCTCCTTCTCTCATCATCTTTCATTCATTTCATTCATTTCTATCTTTCAGAATGGTCCTGATGATGGACCCCCTTTGGGGTTCGAAACGTCGACAGACTGAACTGGAAACTGTGGATAATACGGAACATGAAGCTACAAAAAACTACCACAGAGGCTTGAAATCCAACATTTTAGATATACCCAAATCCTAAGTAATAACGCCTTCACCAACTAATAATCACACAACTAAAAACAAACTCTAACACTTTCATTAGTTAGAATCCTCTAAATATATTAACAATGATATGATATTTCTCAATATATATAATATATATAAAGGAAACTTCAAAATCAAACAATTACTTACATACTAATTAAAATGATATTGATTAAATTTGTTTCATATCTTTAATTCAATAATACGGAAATACTATTATAAAAGATAAATGATGTAAATTATCAATTAAGTTATATAATATAAATTGAAACTAAATATAAAAAACCCTAGATTAACCAATAATACAATATTGTTAGCTTCCATTAGGATGTATCACTTCCATAAATGCAATACACATGACAACCATTTTCCTTCTATGCTCTCCCAATCTGTAAATTCTCATTTTCAATAAAAATTATACTTTTGGGTCAGAGAAGAAATTTTAACGAAATAAATTTGCGAGGTATATAAAATTTACACTATGAAGAGTTATTTGAACAATGATCATAACAATTTTGTTTAAATCGTGGAAAATTAAAGGGGTCAATATTAGTAGGTGGGTTAACTTTCGATGATTTTTCCAAAAAAAGATTTTCCAAATTCCATTTTTTATGAAAATGATTTGCCTAAATTTTATGATATAAAATTATTTAACCCTAAAAATCACAAACGTTATATAGAGAGTATACATAAAATCATTATAAATTTGAACAATTTTACAAATACATCAATAAACATCTTATAGTTTGCATGTTAGGGACTACTGTGATTCACCAGGGTTTTTAAACTTCACTATGATTTTCCATCAATTTTTTTTGGTTCTAAGACTCTCCTTTACCCATACCAAGTCTTAGTCTAGAAATTTCAAATAAGCCCCCAAGGCTTATTGTTGGATTACACTAGCCAATCAGGTCAAGAATCTTTTACCTGGCAGTGGGCTGCAACCCTGAGCAATGTCTTGTTTAAGGTTTGAAAACTCACAACTTAATTATCCTCTCTCAGACCTCCTCTAACCAAGTACAAAATTGGCAAGGTTGCGACAAATTTCTTCCCTGCCGTCCTCTTCTCTCACTTTTCCCTAACTATGATTATTTATCTCTAGGGAGAGGAGTAACTTCCTACTAACTATTGGGTAAGTCAAAGCTCTCATTCAATGATTTTTCGATTAATTTTATGGTTGGTCATAGTTAATACTACTTAGAAAAATAAAATAAACACCTATATGTTTGTTAACCATTCATTATAGACCTTCTGTATGACCCATAGTCTACTAAGTCTCTTTAGTAAAGGTAATTATAATATTTACAAGTTATTGATGGGTGTTAAATATTCCCCCTTTTGAGTCAAACTCCATCTTGGGTGTTTTCTTCTAGCACTTCAAAACATGTGGCGATATGATTCATGCATAAAATTTCCATCCTCCTAGATTGCCTCTTCCAGGTTAAATTTCCTCCACTACACCTTAACCTGGGTGATAACTTACTTTCGTAGCATAACTTCCCTCTGATCGAGAGTGCACATAGTGATGTGAGAGCAACCAGCACCAAGCAAGCGAACGCAAGCCATGGAAGAAAAATAGAATTAAAGCCGACTTAAAGTAGAAAAATAGATTTAAAGTGGATAAAGTAGATTTAAAGTAGCTTTTGTGGAGAAAATATGGAGAGGATATGATTGATTCTTCCTAAAATTCTTATATAAATGTAATACGATAGGGGTGTAGAGATACATCTGTTTGGTGAGGAAAATTGTGAGTGGCAAGATGTAGCTGAGTGTGAGCTCGTTGGTAAGGCTGAAATGCCTTAATTTTGTAACTATTCCATAAATATATAAAAGTATGTTCAGTGTTATTTGTGTACACCTGCGTTCCCGTATTATAAATGTTTTGCGTGTCAACACAACCTCTGATTTACTGTATGGACGTAATTAGTTTGCATGTGATATATCTAACTATGTATTAAATAATCTTGGGCGACAGTGGACACGAGACAGAGTTCAAATCTCGCCGCCTTCTCCAGCTAATGAAGTTATGATCCTTATATGTTGCTTTATACGTGTCAATTCCTTGCTTTGTTTGGTCGAATTCCAAATTGCAGACATAAAAGAAAAGGAGTGTTGCGTTGTTTTTATCTTATTGTTTTCCTAGCTGTCTACCGGCGACCAGTTTGTTACTTTGCTTATGATGGCCCAGGTTGAAATAAAAACACTGGTTCATATTGCCACCTACTCGTAATCGATTCTGTCCATTCGGTGGAGTGATGATTTCAGGATAATAGTGGCGGTTGTTTGCTGGTAGTCAAGAGTTAAATTACATAGGAATTTCGACTTCCAGAGAATTGCTCTTACAAAGGATATTGTTATTTCTGGACTAGGGAAAGGCATAAATCAAGGAGCAATTATATTATAATGAAACTTTATTTAACTGATGTCTGATAATTTGTCACGCAAGTAATGCTTCCGTTTAGGCTTGTGGGCCATAACCCAGAGGCCCAGGTTTGAGTTTTTAATGGAATTGGGATTTTGGGCTTCCCCCAAGATCTCATCCTATCAGTTTGGTATCAGAGCAGTAAAATATTATGCGGAAGGAGGTACAGTTCTTAATGAAGTAGAATAGGTATGGTCTTTATATTTTGTGTAGGTAGCAGCAGAGGAAGGTGAGAAGATTGGAATATCCTAGAGAGTTTACAAAAAGACGAAGGCAAGAGGAGAGCTTGGTGAGGTAAGAGGCAGCAAGGAGAACTTGATGTTGCAGAGGTAGATTGCAGCTCACAAGTTAAAGATATTACGAAGACCAGGAGAGGCATATGACCAGGAGGTCATACATTTTTGTGCTTCAGGAGTCTGATGCGGGAACAAACAGCACCAAAGCAAGCGAATGCAAGCCATGGAAGAAAAACAAAATTAAAGCTGATTTAAAGCAGAAAAATAGATTTAAAGCGGATAAAACAGATTTGAAGAAGATTTAAAGGAGCTTTTGTGGAGAAAATCCGGAGAGGATAGGATTGGTTCTTCCTAAAATTCTTATATAAATGTAATACGATAGGGGTGTAGAGATATATCTATTTGGTGAGGAAAATTGTTATGAAACCAGCTCAAGAAAATATAGAAAAGATAGATCAACAGCTTAGAATTCAGCCTCTTCCAGGGGGCAACCTCCCTTACATTACATAAATGAAGAATTCTTGGATGATTCAAATGAAAAGACCTCCTCTCTATATATAGGAGTCTAAGGGACCATAACATAATCAGAGCCTACATAACAATAATAATGCAAGGGCACAATAATAATAATAGTGGGCTTCTATGAGGCACAATAGTAGCAATATGGGCACTACATGGGTACATCAATATAATAAGTTGGTTGTACTAATAACAATAAGGGGTTACTCTAGTAGTGTAGGGGCCTAACATGCCCCTCTCCTTCAAAAAGTGTTGTCCTCAACGCTTGAGTAGTTCTTGATGCTTCTGTATAAAATTATTGTCCTCCCCATGTGGAATCTTTAGTGGGTAAATTCTTCCACTTGATGAGATACTCTGAAATTGATCGCTATCGGGTTCTTGTTTCTGTGACTGCTCTAGGTTCCAATATGTTTTTCCTTCCTCTTCAATTTCTGGCAATATTGTTTGAATTGGGATCTTTTACAACTTTTGAATAAGTGGCCATAATTCTTTGTCCTTCTTCCATTCATCCCTTCCTTTGTTTATCCAGTCTAGTTGGATAATAGAAATAGCACAAAATAATGCTTCCACATCCTCATCCTTGAAGAGTCTTCCCATTCGGTAAGGTCGCCATTTTTTAAGTGAATGTAGTATTGGCAACATTTCCTTCTCATAAATAGCTTGCTTCAGATGTAGCAGTAAAAGTAACCAATCACCTACATCAAATTTTTTTTCACTATGATGTTGATCTACCCATTGTTTCGTTTGATTTTGCACCGAAGTGGCATTATCCTTTAAAAGTTCGAGAACTTGTTGTTGATTCTCGATGTGATCTTTCACTGCTTGAACCTTTTTCTTCTTGATATGTCCTTCTATCTCTAGAGTTTGGGGAGTGGCAATTTCTTCCAATCCTTTACAAGATATGGTCAGATTCATTTCTTGATGCTCGATGTGATATTTCACTTATTGAACATTTTTCTTCTTGATATATCCTTCTACCTTGATAGTTTGAGGAGTGGTAATTTCTACCAATGAATTACAAGATATGGTTGGATTCATTTCTTCTTTCTTGATGTGATATTTCACTTCTTGCACCTTTTTCTTCTTGATATGTCCTTCTATCT
>APFE030717157.1:60476-85613 GCA_000404065.3 Pinus taeda
TGGTCACAAGGCTGCTGATTGCTACAAAAGGAATATGAAACATGTAAGGTGTTATGCATGTAACAAGCTTGGACATATAGCAAAGGAATGCAGGAACAAAGCACAGACATCACACCAAAAGGAGAAAAAATCATCACGCTTGAAGATATGGAGGAAAAGGGAAGTACAGTCAGAAAGTGGCGGCACAACACAACATACAGACATACCAGAATCAGAGGGAGCTAAAAGTACAAAACTTCAGTGTCCTAAATCTCATATGCAAATTTCATGAAATTAAGTCGCATATATACGCAAGTTAGACACTGCAAAGTCGCGTATATGTCAGTATGAGGAAAAGCAGTGGGGACAGGTGCAGGAAAAGGATCAGTTTGGTTTATTTGCGCTATTTGATAATGGTTACATTTTGTTGATGATGTGTTGAAATGTATTGATGGTTAGAAGTATTTTGTTTCTAACTTGATAATGATGATGACTTGATACTCCTTAATGATATGTATGATCAGATCTGACAATAAACAAGATGGCATAGGTTTAGGGGGAGCATATGCTTTTAATGCATTGTTGGCATTATGGTTAATAGTCCTTGGTGATGATGCTTATGATATGGTTCTGAGTTGTTCAGATGATTCTTGGGTTTACATAGTTGATATTTAGATCATATTTGTGGTTGATTCACTAATGGTGCCTACATGGTGATCTTCATAAGGATAAGAAGAAGTACACAGCTTCAATTCACTTGATGAAGGAGGGAAGGATACAATTATCCATTATTTTTGCTGGCATTATTCTACTCATACTGATATGATTGGTTATCTTTATGATGTTGGTTCCTTTTAAAATTATCATAATCTTCTTTGATCATTATTAAGGAATAAGAACAAAGGGTTTGCATTGTTTTATTGAGATGTTAACACTTCTTCCACCATTCCTACTCTTAAGGAGTACTGAACCACCATTTGTGTATAAATAGGGAGTACTTTATAAAAAAAAAAGAGAAATTTTTTTATATAACTTATGGGTTGTCAAATGCAAGATAGGGGGTCTGGTCAAGAGCCAGCCTACCATGATCATAAGGAAGAAAATGAAGTGGCATTCCCACTATGGCCACCACATCAGAGATATGACCTAGGAGGCACATCAGATGAAATAAAGAGCCCTTGGAACAGGATGTCTCATCATGGACCGGCCTGCCCACCTTTCACTCCTTCCTGGTGAATGGCATTATGGCTAACTGGTCACCAAGCCAGCATAATGGCCTACATTTTGACAATGCAAAGCACTTCCTAAGCATACACAAAGGATCATGGTTCGATGGGTGAAACAAACAACTCTGTGAAGGTTATGGACACCTGTCAGCAACAGACCTCTGTTAATGGTATTGAATTCACATTCCTTATACACCAATAGTAATCATCAACACCCTTCTGTCTCTTATACCTTTGTAATATGTCACATTAGATTATGCATATCATTTCCTCAAACAATTAAACACATGAAAGTCTATTATAACCAATCACGATGGGAAAATTTGATAATGACTGCATTAGACTCTATGTGCATGTCAGTTGTCCTATCATCCTAGCCTCGCATCATATCACAATAGTCTCTTATTTGTTAAGCGATCCGACTATACACCTCGATTTCGCCAATCTACTCCTTTTGTAACACATGGCATTTTGGCATACACTGTTCCTTTATGACTCTGTATTCTGGTAGTTTGGCATGCCGCTCCCTCATTTGACAGTCGAGGACGACCAATTACATTGCAGGGGGGAGGCAGGTAACCTCATCATTCGCTATTATATGTGTCAGAATACTATTATGGAAATTGTTTACTTGGGAATAGCAAGGCTCAATGGTATATTGTTTTTTCAATTTGCATGGCTTGCTATTCCTAAGGAATTTCCATAGTATGCTCTGCGGCAATTAGTAAGTGACTCATGATTTGAGCAAGTCTTGCTATTTTTTTAGTTTCTCTGCGTTTTAACAGTTTGAACAACCTATTGTTCCATTGCCATCTCTGAGATTTTATAGTGAAGCCAAAAGCATCGAAGGAAGATCAATTTGGAGAGAACCATAGGTATTGACAGTCTCTGATGCTGGAGGGGAAATCCTGGAAAGAGGAGGTTGGTTAGTTTATCTCAATCATTTACAAGAATCCAATGAGACCATAGCAATAGAATTCTTGCAGAACTTGCAAGAATATCACTCCATAGTAAGGGGGAGACACATAGAGGTCACCGATGACATAATTGCAGAGGTCTCGGGACTGCCAGCCACTGGACCTATGTGCACGTTAAAGAAGGAGAGACTGTAAAAGCATAAAAATATTCTAGGATGAAGGCCAACACCTAATAGTCAGAGGAAAGGGAGTTCTACCAGTAGCATTAGGAGAGTCGTGGGCAGAATTGGCGAAGATCATCTAGAGCTACATCACCTGTGAAGGTAAGAAAGACGTGGTAAGACCACGACACCTTAAACTTTTAGCCGTATTAAAATAGAAATGCTCTGTAAACTTACCTGCATTTTTAAATGCATTACTTCATGATGTTGCCCGAAGCATGAAAAAGGCATAGCATGTAGAATCAGTGGTAAGTCACCATGGGCTGATATTGTTGATATTTAGCCATAGCCTCACTCAGCAACAGAGCAGCTGAGAAGATCTAATTGCCATGATAGACGGGGGATTGACTATGCCATCCCCAAAACGTAAGCATGCCACCAGTACACAAGATATACCATTGAAACGAAGGAAATCAGTTAGATTGGGATGGATTAGAGGGAGGTTGGAAAATTCCCAAGGGGATACTAGCCAACCAGTATAGATAGACGATTCAGGGTATGAGCAACCCCCGCAATTGGAAGGAGAAGAGAATGAGAAAGGATTGGAAGAAAATGAGGAAGGAGAAATGGAGGAAGAGATTGAGCAACATAGGCAGGAGGAGGAAGAAACAGAGCAATGCGAAGAAAACCCCTTGCAAAATCCATTGCAGGAAGATGAACTGGCTAAAATTCTGGCCAATATCGGTGAATATGCCCAACCTCTGAACCCGCCAGGCCTCCATGATTAAGAAGAACCAAAAGAGCATTCTACTCAGGACAAAAACGAAGCCGAAGAATTACATGAGGAGGAAGTATAAAAACAGAATCAGTCTGTTCATGATAAAAGTATGATAGGAGAGAAAAGTGATATAGAGGAGGAACAATCGATTCCTAGCCAGACTACACCGGAAGAATTTCAGGAAGAAGAAGGGGTGGAAAAATAAGTCACCCAGGAAATAACAGAACTGAGTAGGGTTTGTACTCTTGAGTAACTCGAATAGAGCAATGAAGGAGAACCCGAAGAAGAAAACCAGGGAATTGACCAAGATAACAGTCGAGGCCTAAGTAAACAGACAACTGTTCCTTCTAAGGTAATAGAAGAAATTAAAAGATTATGGAAAGAAGAGCAAAGATTACTGAATGTGATAGCTCGAATTCAATAACAAATTAAGGTTTCGAAAATGAGGAAGAGGGTAAAAAGGAATTCGGGGGTGAGACATGCAACCACTCCGGTAAGACCCCTCAAGAAAAATTTTCCTAGGACTCAAGTCGACCGTGCTCTTCAAAAGCGTGTTGAGAAGCAGTCTACTATTTCAAACCTTGTTGAGGAGTAGTCTGTTGTTCCAAACCTGCTGAGAAGTTTGCTGTTCAAAACCTTGTTGAGGAGCAGTCTGCTCTTCAAAACCAAATGGAATAGAATTCAACTGTTACCCATGTCAATGTACAAACAGATGATATATCGTCCTGTGACAAAGAAGTGCAGACAAAGGCATAGCCCTCTGCAGAAATGTGAACAATAAACATGAGACGATGCAATAAGAAGATTCAAGTGAACCTTCCACTCACCACCACCATGTGGGACAATGATCTGAGGATAGTAACCCTATGAGAGGGTTGTATGCAGGCTCAACAAGCAGTAGAAAAACTTACAAAACAAACAGTTTCTCGACAAAATTACGAAGAATTACAACAACAACGAAGGAATGTCAATCTATCCGAAAGCCAGGCCTTTGAAGGATGGCGAAAGGAAGAAGAAAAAGTCGCAAAGGTAACTCATAGTTTAGATATAGTTATCAAGTAGATGGATACCTTATGCTCTTTGTACACTGATGTCCTAGCATGTAGAGCCCCTGCTAAGAATTATGCCTTGTTTTTAATGGAATGATATTTGCAATTGAAAATAAAGGCTGTCAGAGCAGGAGCCCCTATACAAATTAATACCATTGATGATTTTATAAATTGTTGTAAGCACTATGGGTTAAAGGTTCAAAGATTATTGTGTGAATTTGATCTACATAACCTTGTGTTAGACCAAGAGACAGAGCAGAACCCCGGCCCTTTTGTTGGGGATATCCTACTGCGGACATTTATTTTGTTTGGAGTTAATCAAATCAAATGGCTTAAAGCCTATAATGCCTTCCAAAGATAAGAAAATGGATTATACTTATGGGTAAGAGTCCAGCCTAGAAATCCAGTGCAGTTGTGGGGGAAAAATAGGAACCTCATGGGGACTCCACGCGTGAATGAAGTATTAGGACCCATTCATACAGCAATAAATCAGCAGGGAATAGAATACTTTTTCACTATGGAAGACCTTGCCATTGATGCGCCTAAATTTCAATATCAGATCTCTAATTCGAATATCCAACTCAGGGAACCATTTAATTATGAGAAATTTAAGTTAGCCACCGATTTCTTGAACCTATATGGTTAATTTATCTTGAGAGAAGGGCCATCTTGGTTAGGATATAGGTTCCGAAGTCTAATTATTTGGCAACCTGCACTTGGATACCAAGCCCTGTATGAGATTCCCGAGGGTCAGGCAGGACATATTTTTGAACACCTAGTTAGGCATCATGGCTGTAGACCACCACACGAGATCCCATCTCCAGCCTACTCTCTCACTGCCTTACACGTCAACTACAATCTTTTCATGAGGGCATGAAAAAGGGTAAGCAGGGGGGTGTGTGGAGTACTAAAGAAGGTATGTTTTTGTTGACTATTTTGGAATATTTTCATTAAAACTCACATCCCCTTTGCATCGTGAACTAGGTAGATAATAAGAAATCATGACAAAATCTGTAGGATTTATATGCAACATGGAAACAATGATAATTGCCCTTTATTATGTAGGAAAAAGGAAAAACGAAAGATTTCCGTTCCAAAGAAAAAGACAGGGACAAGTTAACTATTGTCCCTTTGGTGGGGAACCACATGCAAACAAGGCAATCCAAATTAAAGCATATCAACCAGGGAAAGGAAAAGGAGATATCGACTTGGCGGAAGAAAACAAATGGATAACTGGGAATTAACAGTTTGGCGAATCCCTCGGGATCCTTTGATCCTGAGGGATCTCTGCCTTAACTATTTTTGCATCATTGGTATCTCTGCCTTAGCTGTTATAAAGAGGGGCAGCATTGCTAGCCCGAGGGGGGGGATCGACTGTCGTTTTTCTATGTAACATTTCTCTAAATTTCTGACTTTGATCATCGACTTTCGTTGAGAAGTGATCTGTTGTAACTCTATTTTAATGCTTTAATATAAACCTAGTTGTTGTTTCACCTTTGATCCTGGAATAATCTCAAGCGGTGTGTCCCTAGAGGCTAAGGGCCCATCCCTGCTGGAACACTTACTCTTGTACTATTACCTTTTGTTTGTGCGTAGTTTTCATTATCAACTTTGTCCAATAATCTGATATGTTTTGTCATTTTACATTACGACTCGGTTATATTTGATTTATGTTCAACCAAGAAATCTCGTTCTCTGTAACATGAATGTTGTATTTTTCACTCTAAATCTGTAATGCATTGCTATTCCTTCAATCATTAATATCATATTGCTAGTCTTTATGGAATGTTATCGTTATTCAATTACAAGGTAACCATGCAATAATATTCATAAGTTGGTATTGTTGTATTCATCTATGGTTACATTTAATTGCGATTGTTGTTCAAGTGACATTGTTATTCCATTACGAATTACAATCGTTATTCTTTGTAACTAAGATTGATATTTGTGGTATCGAAATCAGATTACTACTTTTCTCAATATTAAGGTGTGTCGTGTGTATTATTTATCTTGGTTTATCGTGCACTTATGCTTGGCTCTGAGTACTGTTTTATATTTCGTTGCTAATTAGCTGCTATTCTATTTCCGTGTGTTGTCTGATTTATCCTTAGTGTAAAGATTGCCTCCTGATTTCTATAGGATACGATTGCTGCACTTATCTCTGAATATTAAGGTGTTGTTGTTTGTAAGAATTAGTTGCTGCTACATTTTCTAGTTGTTTTTCCATTTCCTAGTTATTGTTCCATTTCCTAGTTGATATTCCATTTCCTGATTATTTGCATTAGCATTCTTTGGTGTGTAGGACGATATGAAACTGTAGTGGGCATTGACATTTGTTGTATAGTCCCCAGATTGATGATCTGTTCTTTGATTATCTTTAGTTACATCACTTTACAGAGGGGTGAGTTACTATTACTGGACCCTTGACTAATAAATTGCTTAGTTTCTCGAATGCATGATTTCAGCCTTCAAGTGGTTTACTGTAAGTAGATCTTATTTTAACCATCTGTTTACCTTTGTATTTTGAGCACTATACTACTAGCATTACTCTGACAAATGATAGCCTCAAACTGAGACACTATTTGAAATAACAAAACGTTCCTGGACTAACAAGTTAATGTGAGGTAATTAGAGGTGAAAAAGACCCTTTTTGCGACTTGACAGTTAGCAACTTCCACTCTATAAGAGTTAGTAGAATCATTATAAGCTTTAAACAATAGAAATAAATCCATTTTGAAGTACCTAATGGCTATGCCAATTCATAAATATACTACCCTGCAATTTTACTGTAAATTTCAAACCATGGAAGTACAAATTCCATATTTACATCAAGCTAATAATATTTTAGCGATCATTTATTGTTCTTGTTATTTATGAGAGATTAAAACCATTCTATTACTGTAGTTGGTAGAACTATTATGCTTATATTCTAGTTTCAAATGTTACATATGCATTATTCATGCACAAGTGAAGTTTAGGATTACTTCTATTTCCTACCATATTCAAGGTGGATATATTGTTGTCTACCTTGTCCATGTACACTTAGTTATGCCTAGGTTGGGCTACTTTTCTATTTTCTTTTCCTATGAATCCGCTTTGTAGCACTCTAATTTCTTCCCTTTTGCATCTTGCATTACATGTGTCGATGACAGTTATACACAAATTTTCTTTTGTGTACAATCACAAGATATCCCCCTTTTGCGTTCATATTCATATTAACTATCTCACACTCACTATGTTAATTTACTGTAGTTCTTTTCTCATATATTGGTTTACAACATGTTATTCACTTCATTCAACAAGATGTTATTTTAGTAAATTTGACCTCTAGGAGAATGTGGATGTTAATAAACAACAATTTTATCCCAACATGAGAATAACCAACTATCTTATTATACCACTCACATAGTAATTGTACTTGTTACCATAATCTCCCTCTCATTTAGTCTTATGTTTAAGAACTATTTCCTTACCTTGTCCCCATTATTGATTAAGGTTCTTCGGGTTACATGTATGCCAACTACGGGGTCCTTCCCCATTCTATATTCCCCACCTATTAGCTACCTCAACACATCATGTTAATTTCTTTGTCTTCTCATATTAATTTTGTACGCATATGTTCATTCTAATTAATTGTTTGACCAAACATCATTTTTGCATATAGAAGTCATATTGAATTTCAGTAAGTACTTATCTCGGGTAACATTGAGTATTGGTGTGCTATCCTTTCCATGTGAATAGGCATAGGTCACCCTTTTTCAATAGGCTATTAGCATTCTCTCTATCATAGTTTTATTTTTTTCTTAAAATTATATCCCACATTCCCTTAGTTACTTTACTTGGTTATCTTGTTGTTTATAATCACATTTTTTTATTATCTATATCGAACATCAATCCTTCAATAAACATTAGCAGAATAGACTCGTCAGAGTATTTACTATAGACATCCACTTTCATGTGTATCTTATCATGCATATATATACATGTTTTCTATGTCCTCTTCATGCTTATGCTATTTTACAAAACATTAAAGAAAATACATTAGACCATGAACAACCAGGTTGAGTGTTTTCCCCTTGTAGCTTACCACTGTATTATATATATATATATATATATGCATTTCGACTAGATTGCTCATGGAATCTACCCTACATATACTCATGTTTATGTTGTTGTACCAACTCAAATCATATCTTTAGATGTCAAAATTACAACTAACAATCATTTAAAATCCTCTTGTCATCTTTATTTCGACCAAGCTTAACTTGTCGAATTGTGAGGTAGTTATGAAATAAATCAATTACTAAATCATACGGTGATTTGGTATTACGAGTTTGTAACTCACAACAAGCTTGAGTCTCGTACATCCATTAGGTACAATAAATTCAAAAGCTTTCTAGATTGCTTTTTATATATAAGTTTTTTTTCAGGGCAAGTTTCATTTCCTTCCTAGTAGATTTCCATATTGTTGAAAATTACTCTAATCTTTCTCACTTTACACTTAGTAAATTTAGTGTAAACTAAATATCTTTTTGAGTATCAACAACACTATTTCGAAGTGCTTCTATGTTTATTTTGTGCCTAAAAGTAACCCATATACTATTATCATGTCATTTTCAACTTAAAGCCTCAAATATGCTACTCACTTCACTATTTCAAGACTAGTATCCTTTCGGTCACAAGCTATTATGATAGTTTATGACAACTTGCCTCCATTTTGCTAGTTTTAAAAAAAGAAAAAAATATTAATTACTTTACTTCTATAAACCTCTATGTTGATGGTTGGTTCCATTTATTCTACTATTGTAACATGTCTTTATGTAGATCCCTTCATGAAGGATTTCTAGTGAGAATGTTTATTAATTCCCTTACTGTTTTGTTTAAATTAGACACTCATACCAGTCAATTATTACTATATTGGAATTATTGATACCTGATTTAAGTTTTAATCTTATATTGTCACCACTATTAATGTTTATCATACCATTTTCTAGTACTTAATTTTTTTAGGTCCCTATACTACTAGTGTAACTGATTATCACCACTATTAATGTTTATCATACCATTTTCTAGTACTTAATTTTTTTAGGTCCCTATACTACTAGTGTAACTAATTATTATTATTAGTAAAACCACATTATAATATTGTTGTGCCCATGTAGTCCCCATATTGTTATTATTGTGCCCCATATAAACCCATTATTATTGTTATTGTGCCCTTACATTATTGTTTTTATGTCAACTCTGATTATATTATGACCCCTTACACTTTCATATATAGAAAGGAGGTGCTGACATTTGTATCATGCAAGAATTGTTCCTTTATGTAATGCAAACGAGCTTTCCCCCTCGAAGAGGTGTATTTTGAGGGCGTTTATCTATCTTTTCTATCTTTTTGTGAGGTGGTTTCATAACATTTGGTATGAGACCTTTGGATTCTAGGTTTTTGCTGCTCCAAAGAGGTCATCATGGAATTTTTGCTATATCGTTTTTGCTATGAACCCATTTGACCTAAAATAATTATGAACCTCGAGTCCAAATTTTAGACTTCTCTCACTATATTTTTCGAGATATGATCTCACGAGATTAGGGTTTTTGAAACCTCCAGAATTCCATCTCAAATAGGTCATCATGGAATTTTCACTATAATTGTTTTTATGCAAAGTTTCAAACTTGGAAAGTAAGATCCATTCGAGTGGTAATTTTGGTGAATGTCGAGCCCAAATTTTAGATCATGGTTTTCTATATTTTCGGAGATATAGTCCAAGACATTTAGGGTTTTTGTAGGCTCCTAAATTACATCCTAAATAGATGACCTTGTCAAAATCATCATAACTTTCTCTCTGAGCATCAAATTGGAATTTATTAAGAAGTTGCAAAAAGAGGGCTAAATATAGTTTTTGGTGTATCAGTTTTAGTTCCTAAGATTGAAATGGTGACACGTGGCACTTCGTACAAGTTTTCTCTACTGAAATAGTCTATAATCAGGTCATTGTTGGAGATTTGAAATAACGCTTCCTTGAGAAATCGAATCTTGATTAGACTTGTAGGGTTAGAAAGATGACTGAGAGGGCTACTGTAGAATGAAATTTGAGAACTTGGAGATCTGAAATTATAGAGTTACAATCGTTTTATGATAGAGATCCTAAAATCAAGGAAAGGTGATATGAAGAAGTTTGATGGCAAGGATCTGGTAAATTGGATACAATAGTTGAAAAAATATTTTGATCTACATGAGGTGCAACTGTTACAAAAGATACATATTGCATCTTCATATTTAGAACCAAATCAATTTTTATATTATAAAGGGATTTTTTCTAGTAAACCACTTGTTATGTGATCAATTTTCATGGAGGAAATGATAGCACATTATGAGGATACAAATAGCAACAGCTTCTTTAGCTAACTGATAAATCTCAAAGAAAAGTGTTCAATGGCAGAGCCTATTGAGGACTTTCAAAAATTGAATATAAGGGAAAATGATATTCTAGAGAAGCAAAGGATTGATGTCTCCATAGGGACTTTAAAGGATAATGTTGAATGTGAGGTTCCTCTTTGGGAACCTGATTAAATGGAGAATGCATTCAGGTTGGCAAGAAAAGTGGAAAGAAAAACTATGGCAACAAGGAAGTCTACCCCTCACAACTATAATTATTGAATTGTTGTTTCTCCTAGCCTTCCACAACGTACGAGGTTGACACCACAATAATTGGAAGAAAAAATAGCAAAAGGTCTTTGTTACAATTCTGATAACAAATACATTAAAAGTCATAAGTTTTCTGAGAATAAACTATTTTACATTGATTGTGGAGAGGATAAGGAGAGGGATCAAGAAGTGTCAAAAGAAGAGGATATACACTAGGAACCAAACCCAGATAAATAAGAAATGAATTCGACCATATCTTCTAAAGTATTGGCAATAATTACCACTCCTCAAACTCTCAATGTAGAAGCACATATCAAGAAGGAAAATGTTCAAGAACTGAAAGATCACTTCGAGCATCAAGAAACGAATATGACCATCTGTTGTAATGCATTGGCAGAAATTACCATTCCACAAGCCAAGATAGAAGGACATATCAAGAATAAAAATGTTCAAAAAATGAAAGATCACATTGAGCATCAAGAAATGAATCCGACCATATCTTGTAATGCATTGGAAGAAATTACCACTCCTCAAACTCTCAAGATAAAAGGACATATCAAGAAGAAAAATATTCAAGTAGTGAAAGATCACATCAAGCATAAACAACAATTTCTTGAACTTTTAAAAGATAATGCCACTTTGGTGCAGAATTGAATGAAACAACAGGTAGATCAACATTGCAGTGAAAGAAGTTTTGATGTAGGCAATTGGGTATTTTTACGGCTACATCTCAAGAGATCTATTTATGAGAAGGACATGTTGGTAGTACTACATGCGCTTAGGAAATGGCGACCTTAACTAATGGGAAGACACTTCAAGGTAAAAATGGATCAGGATAGTTTTAAATACTCTTTATAACAGAGATTATCTTTAGAAGAACAGAAAAAATGGGTTACAAATAGGTTGGGTTATGACTTTGAAATCATCTACAAAAAAGAGAAGAAAAATGTTGTTGCAAATGCACTCTCAGGAAAGGATGAGGGTGTGGAAGCATTCTTTTGTGCTATTTCTATTATCCAACTAGATTGGATAAATGAAGCAAGGGATGCATGGAAGAAGGACGAAGAAGTGTGGCCACTCATTCAAAAGTTACAGAAGATCCCAGTTCAAACAATATTTCCAGAACTTAACGAGGAAGGAAAAGTCATATTGGAACCTGGAGCAGTTATAGAAACAAGAGCTCAGCAACTACGAAATCAATCAATTTCAAAGTATGTCATCAATTGGAAGAAATTACGCGCCGAAGATTCCACATGGGAGGACAACAATTTTATACAAAAGCGTCAAGAACTACTCAAGCATTGAGGACAACACTTTTTGAAGGAGAGGAGCATGTTAGGTCCCTATACTACTACTATCACCCCTTATTGTTATTAGTATAACCACTTTATTATATTTTTGTGCCCATGTGGTCCCCATATTGTTATTATTGTGCCCTTGCATTATCATTGTTATGTTGGCTCTGATTATATTATGACCCCTTAGACTCCTATATATAGAAAGGAGGTCTTGTCATTTGTAACATCCAAGAATTGTTCATTTGTGTAATGTAAAGGAGGTTTCTCCCTCAAGGAGGCTTATTTTGAAGAGACCTAACAAATTTGGTGCAAGGGATTATGACCATTTCCACTAGACACCTAAGATAACTCCATTTAACTGATACATAATTTTGCAATCATAAATGTTCTATATCCCCGTTCCACTTTGATAGAATTTATCATTAAGTATTTCTAGATGACTCTGTATGTATGTATTTCATTTTGTGTATAATTTTTTTTTTTTTCTAAATGTCATGTTGGGTTTGCAATATTAAAGAAAAACATTAAGTGAACTTATTGTTGTAAGTGTTTCACCATGTTTCTATAATCTCTTTCCTTTTCCAACTTTGTTCCCATCTTTTGTGACAACTCAAATCTTTATTGATAATACCAAATGTTTCCTTCGTTTACTCGCTCATATAGGTTATGGGTCAACATCTAATATATTTGCAAGGAGTTAGTTTATATCAATCAAGTCATTTATTTCCAATTATATCTAGTGTAGCAATTAAGTATTACTTATTTTGGCACCAACCATATTCATTACACCTTTGTATAGTTGTCTCCTTCCTCAACCATCTATAGTAGATGTTTAATTTAAGACATATTTATGATTAGTGATATTATAAATTATGTATCGAAACATAACTTTGTATAAATTAGCAAAAGGGTCTTGCAACTAGAAATGGTTAAGCATCCTGTAAATAATCCTAAACTTTTCAGTATGATTTCCAATCCAACACCCTTCCTACATTCTTCAGCATACATATACGATATTTTATAACTGTTTATCAATATATAAATAGTACTTCACTTCACTCATACATGTATATGTATCTTAATTTGTTTACACATATACTTCCTCATCATTAGAGACCATAAGCTTCTCTCTTTCCTCTCTATCCAATAGTGACACAATATGATTTACCAATTAATATGTGTTATTAAATAAATCTTCCAAGCAACATTTTGTTCTCGTGGACACCCAACATGTTGTTCTTTCAAGATTGTCATAGAAATTTTATTTGCTTCCTCACCTAGTAAGAAGAGTTTAATATGTTATTTAAGCTACAATCATGCTCATAGGCCTTAGTATTGTAACTTGTGGCACTCATACCACTTAACATACATTGATTTTGTTTTTTATTAATCCTTAGTAATTTAGATTATATAGAAAAAAGTGAACATGTGTAAGGTAATTCTACTTATTTTACTTAACTCCTTTCGAGAGTCACATATATATTTTTTCCTTTTGTTTTCGTTTACTTATCCCCATCGCAAACTCTTAATTAATGAGCTGATGTGTAAAGTGCCTGTGTCAAATAGACACTCTCCTTGCTTAGCCTTGGTGTAATCATGGGTTTTATTATTTTCAATCATCGGTTCTTTCATTGCATGTAAACTTTATCAAGTTATTGAATTCTGAAGGTTAATGGTCCCCAACTTTGTTTTATTGTTAATTAGTGGGCACACTATCATTGTTTGTCAACTTAGGTCTATAGATAATCTCCTTACCATTATGTGTGTATGTCCCTCCAATTAAGTTATTTACACTCATCTCCTACTCACATTTATATGTGTGTATGTCCCTCCAATTAAGTTATTTACACTCATCTCCTACTCACATTTCTCGAGAGACATTTGCATTATGATCAATAATCTTCAAAATTGATTTTTATCATGACTAGCATTAACCTAAATATATTGTTATGAATGTTTAGGGTTAGATTGCAAAATGAAGCTTTGACAACGGTGGTTATGGGAATAACCAACCCTTCATCATGGCAGCCAGCAAACTCATTTGGTACTTCACAATTTGTTGTGAGGCCCTATATCTAAGGAAAAACCTTTTCTTGTTAGGAGTTTTACTTCATTGTGTTTACTCATTATGTAGAAAGTCGATAGTTTGAAATCCACTCTATGCTTAACTTTTCACAGATTAGATCCTTCAGTAGATTGATTTAATTCGACAACATAATTACACGTTAGTGTTTATCATGGAGGTTTCTTTTTATTCAAGATATTTGGTCCAACCAAAAGTCTAGACTCATGATGGTAATTTCTTCCTATGGATGCTTTCTTGGTTGTAGATAGTTGGGATCACAACTTAGAAAGAATATTTGGTCCAACCAAAACTCTAGACTCAAGATGGTAATTTCTTCCTATGAATTCTTTCTTGGTTGTAGATAGTTGGGATCACAACTTAGAAACCCTAGCACTTGGTGGTTATTGAATTTATTCGTAACAATTATTATTTTGGTTGCATATTAAAGGGTGTCTTGATAGATCCTTCTTTTTGCACTTAAAATTCATTGAATTTTAGAGGATAATATTTGTAGTTGGGATAAAATTTTCCACGATTAAAAAAAAATATTCATGAATTTCCAATTTTTCAGAATATGATTCACCCAAATTTTATAGTATAATAATATTTTACCTTACAAATCATAAATTTTTTATAGAGAGTATACAAGATCATTGGAAATATGAATATTTTGCAAAAGTATTGGAAAGCTTTTTACAGTTTGAATATTAGGGACTAGTAATATTGGCCAAGATTTCTAAACTTTAAGATAAATTTCTATCCTTAAAATTTTCTTTCATTCACAACCTTCATATAAATTCAATTTTTGTTACAATGTTTTCGTTCTATTTGTTATATTTTCAATAATTGTTTCTTGTGGTTTAGTTATTGTATTTTCCTTGTGGCCATCTTTTGTAGTATTTTAAATATAATTTTAACGCTTTCTAATAGCAATAGACACTACTGTTTGAAAGTTCTTTCTTGCGTGCCACTACAAATTTTGGAAAATATTCATTACTTTACTATTATTATTATTATTGTTATTATTATTTAGCAATCCCTAAATAAGCCTCATGACCCTACTGTTGGACTCATGAGTTTTATTTAGTTTTTTGTTCTCATTGCTACTATAGAAGCTTTCAAACATAATATTTGTTCTGTTGTGACACTTGCAATGTAAGTTAAATTTTCCATAGCTTTAATGTTAGAAGAGATGAATATTGGTATTGGCCTCTTTGTATGCAACTATATGTTTACATGATTTAGTTTTCATTATTTAGAATATATTTTTTATGATTCCTTCTCACTTCATTATATTAGACTCACGTTCCTCAACAACACCTTACCTATAACCTCCTCAATTGCTCGAATCTTAGTTTTTGAACTTGGTACTATTTTTTGTGTTACTGGTTAGCCAACTTGGCCTAGTATAACTTGGATTCACAATTTTTAATTCAACCTGAATGGAATTTAAATCTCACATTTATTCGAAAGAGTTGACATTTACATAAAGATAGATATACCATTATAAAAACAAGAACCTTTATTGATCACATAGAGTTAAAGAATGAACCGTAGAAAATATATCCAAAACACTTATATTTTTCCTTAACTGTCTAAACCCACAAATCACCAAAAAAGAGAGTGTTCCACCCAACCAATGAGTAAGGTATCCACTACCAGAAACCCCCTAACCATTTTTCACTTCTAGAATAGTTCTCTCAATAGGGACCATAGCAGGTTTGTTCCAAGACTCTCCTTGACCCGTACTAAGTCTTCATCTAGGAATTTCAACTGAGTAATCAAGCTTCTATTTGGATTTCTTTTAGCCTACGAGGTCAAGAATCCTCTACTTGGAAATGTCCTGCCGCATTTACAACATCTTATTGAGGTTCACAAGATGATAACTTAATTATCATTTCTTTGAACTCCTCAAACTAGGTACCAAGTTGATAAGGTTTCCTTAGGCTTTCTTCCCTCTAACTCTCATGGTTCCCTTGGTTCCCTTTTCCCTAACTATGATTATGCATCTTAGATTATCTATCTCTATGTGGGTTATTAACTTCCTTCAATCTATCTGGTAAGTGAAAACTCATTCAACACTTTTTCTAGTAATTTTATGGTTCACCACATTATTACTATTTATAAAAATTAAATAAAACAACCACATTAAAAATATTAATAATGTTGATATAGTTGAAGGCCTCATAAATATAACTAAAAAAAGTATTGAAACACAAAGAATATGTACACATTTACCTCATTAACCATGTATAAAAAGGTTATGGGTCAACTTTAACTTAATAAAAAAAAGAATTATAAATGAATGTTATAAATAGTAATTAGGAACTTATAATAGGAACTTATTAGAATTGGAATAATATCAAATCCCTACGAAATTGGTGGATCGGGAGCCAAGTGGAACGAATATAGTTTTAAAATTTATTAAATGTAATGGAATATTGTGCTAAATAATTTCTTTTATATATAAATTAATGGTATGAATTATAATAATGTCATATCCCTAGGAATTTGGAGCAAGTGAGACTAATCTAATTTTTAAAAATTATTAAAAGTCAATGCAACCTAACAAGCTCTTAAATACAATGCATATGTTGATAACCATACTAAGCATATGGGGAGCATATTTCCTTGAGAATCAATCTAAACCCTCAATTAGAAAAATAAAAAAATGTGAAGACATAGTGATCCACATTAAATTGAAATAAAAAACGTGAAAATTTAGTAACCTGGTTAACCAACCTAACTTATAAAACCCTTGATTAACCAACCCTACAGTATGAGTAGCTTTCATTAAAATAGATGAGCACCATAAACACAGTGCAGATGGCAAACATTTTCTTCGTGTGCTCTCCAAAATCAGCAAATTCTCATTTTCACTAAGCATTATACTTTTGGAGCTGAGATTAAATTTAACCAAAAAAAATTGTGTGATATATAACATCTACGAAATGAATGTAAAATTATAAATTTATTTAGAACAATTATTTAATCCTAAAAATTTATAAATTTGTTATAAAAATGTAATGATTTTAATTGGAAGGGAAAACAAGTCATTTCTTAATATCTCTGAGTATTTTCATTATATATCATTCATCTATGATATTTTGTTTATCATACCAATTCCTCGGGATTTAAAGTTATAAGTAGCCCTACGTGAAAAACAAAATGGATAAAGTGGGTATAAATGTGTCCTCTAGAAACCAGAAAACATGGATAGATAATTTATTGACAACAATAGAGACCTAGCTTATAGAGAAAAGAAATTTTGTTATTTCCATACTTTAAAAAGTATATACAAGCATGGAATTGTGGTTGGTGTGTAGCTAAGGAGAGCAACCACGTAATGCGCTAGAAGAACGAGGGGACATTGTTTAAATATTGTTGTTTTTATGCATCACGGGTAAGTATAATGACCTCGAAAGGAGAGCAACCACGTAATACGCTAGAAGAACGAGGGGACATTGTTTAAATATGCTTGTTTTTATGCATCACTGGTAAGTATAATGACCTCAAAGAGCTAAAAATTTATGTTTGATAGGTAGCCAAAGACAACCACCTTCGCTAGGCAAGCCAATGCAGCCATTCCTGCTTTGTAATTCGTGGGGTAGTACGAATCGCATTTGCATAGTGGCATACTCAAACGCGAAAGATAAAATGTCCGTGTCCATTAATTGTCATTCCTTGGTCTGACTGTCTTGAATACGTTAAATACAACGGATTTTGCCGACAGGGTTAACCACTTGAAATCCTTCCTCGTGCGCACGGAATTCAAATGCATGACAAGTTTACGAAAAGGTTGCGCGTCAGGACTTGGTTATTTTCAATCAACTGGAAAATTATCTAAATGTATGCTTCACCGACGTCGGCAATGAGAAACAGAGCTCAGTCCTTTCTTTCCTTTCGATTACAACGATGGTGATGATAGGGTTGACGCCACCGCACCGTACCACATTATAGATATTAATGAACATTTTGACCATACTTTCGTGTATCATTGCATTAAGGTTTTTAACGAGTGTGCCAAAATTACATTAATGGATTCAATTAAGGTTTTGACAAATGCTTGAGATACGTCAGAAATCCATTGTTCTGAACGAAACGAGTCTACCCGTTGAATAGCAACTAGTGGTGTCGAGCGCCACGTTGAGACCGCTAATAATTCAGCCACAGCTCCCTGGACTCTGGCTATAAATCCCCTTGCAGAACCAATTCTGTCATTCAAACAGGGTTCAATTGTTTAAAGCGAGCATGAGGAAAATACATGCTAATTGCTTCATATGCTAAGTTTCGCAACATTCGATGTGTTTATATACAGTCGTATCCTAATAAGCTGTCGTATCCTAATAAGCTGGGTGTAGTTTTAAGTAATATGCAGATTTATCGAATTTCATATCTTGAAAATGATGTGTAAGCAATAAGCAGTTTTATTAAAATTTCGCACTGTATTAATGATGTGTAACTAGAATTCCGCGTAGCTCTTTGTAATTACTAATATGCAGTTTTACTGAATTTTATCTTCTATAAATACTGTGGAACTAGAATAGAATATTTTTTACGTTCAGCTGAGATCTATGAATTAAAAGGTACCAAACATTACAAGCTTAGATTTAGTAACTGTTATCCGAAAGCATTTTAACAAATAAATTGCATTTTACCCGAAAGAACTTTGTTATTTGGTGTGTATCATCGTCACATATAAGGAAATAGTAGATATACATCCATCTTCCTATAAAGGAAATAGTAGATATACATCCATCTTAATGCAATCGCACTGCCATGGTCAATTAGAATTTATGCGAAAGTTATTCGCCATGGTCAATTAGAATTTATGCGAAAGTTAATTAGAATAAGTTGTTTGTGATTCCTCGTAGTTATTAGCATAAGATGGAAAAGCGGAGTATCCTTCCGGGGGTGAATGATAGCCATTGTGTTATTGATAATGGAAGCGGAATCTTCTTTGTATTAAGAGCTGGTAATTTGGAGGACATGGATATGAGCCAATATAGCAATTTGGAGGATATTGGATATGATCAATTCATGAATTAAAAAGATATTGTTAAATTAAAATTTGTGTCTAGATAGTAGCTTATACTACAAGTGAGTGTAATGAAAAGATATACTACAAGTGAGTATAATGAAAATCTCTTGAGGCTATTTATACTTATAACCTTATTTATTAGTGGTTTTACTATCTTATATTTTGGAGGTATAGACAGTGCAAGGAAGGTATACCATTTCTCACTAGGAATCCTAAACTTATGTCTAGATTTTTATTAGGACGATTATGTGCAGAAGAATTATTGATTCTCAACACATGAAAAGAACTACTAGTAGAGAAGGTTAGTTTTAAATTCTTATGCTTCACAATTTGCAATTACTTCGAAAAAATCCATGAACAAAATAATTGATAACTATTTCTCAATCACCCAACACCACCAAATCTTTAATATTTTATTTTCTGACTCGAAAAAACCTTATGATAAAACATATGTCTCTATACCCTCTATCCCACTCCATTATTTATAGAATTTCTTAACCCCATCTTTATTAAAAAGATACCTTGATTCAAAATATATATATATATATAATATTGAAAAATATAACAAAGTAGGACGGATTTTGAATCATCAAGGTTAGGTAACTTAGCCACAACCTCACATTAACGAACGCAAGCTGAGTTAGATGCTTATGTCACCTCGTCACGCTTAATGATGAAGTACGAGGTATGCTTCATTGACACTCACTAACATTTATGTGATAAAAGTATGCGCATGAATTTTAAACTAATAAAGATGAGTATGCATCTCTTTTAATCTATTGGATGCACCAATGAGGACAATGCCATGAAATAATCGTTTACTCAAAATGAAGCACACCTTCGTCGAGCGGCATAGATTATTTCGAAAAGGGTTGAAATCATACATGACATCTCATGGCATAAAAATTGAGGGACTCGACAATTTGGACGCCCATGTATGGGAATCAAAGTTGAATATGTATCTACAAGTTTTACAATTTACATAGATTTCATGGGCCCATTAACATATTCGAAATCTATATATTTAGCAAATGGAGGAAAGCGATTGAAATAGATAAAAGGGTGTTAAGCAATCCGTGATTGAAATAGATAAAAGGGTGTTAAGCAATCCGTGTTTCCCTGTAACCACCTAAAATGAGATGATTTCACATTGATGATTCAATGTTAATGCACAACCAACTAATTATGATTGGTTTAGGGAAACCATTATCATATTTAATAATGGAAGACACAATAAGTAAGAGGATGGATTTTAATAATGGAAGACACCATATGTAAGAGGATGGAGGGCATTACTATCCTCATGAACATAAAATTAAAATAATATAGAGAACATAATCACTAAGAAGATTAAAGACAATATTTATAACATAAAATTACATGGAGGGCATAATCACTGTGAGGGTGGAAAGCTATATATAGATGGAAAAATATTTAATCAAATCACTTGAATCAAATATCAAATTTGCAATCACACAATTAGTGTTTCTCTATGACCAACTAAAATGAGATGATTTCTCATTGATGATGATTTGTCATTGATTCAATGTTAATGCACAATCAACCAATTATGATTTATTTATAGAAGGAATTATCATATTCATGAACATTTAAATGAGATGATTTCTCATTGATGTTGATATCTCATTGATTCAATGTTAATGCACAATCAAACAATTATAATTTGTTTATGGAAGTCATTATCATATTCATGAACATTTTAATAATGGAATAAAATATAATTAAGAGGATGGAAGGCATTACCACAATCATGAACCTAAAATTACATGGAGGACATAATCACTAAGAGGATGGAAGACAACACATAGATTGGAAATATATTTCGTTAAATCATTTGAATCAAATTTCAAATTTGCAATAAGCTTCCAAAATTAATGAAAGACAAATTTAATGGAAAACAAAACATAGAGGAGAAATATTTCATCCAAACACTTAAATCAATACCAAATTTAAAATAAGATTGGAATTTGGAATAATATGATTTGATTTTTAATCATAAAATATTAATATAAGTATTTTAATATTTATTTATTAAATTAAAATTTCAATCCTATTATTGTTTTAATTTATATCTATTTAAATAAATATTTATTTATTATTTTAATTTTATATTTATTTGTTAGATTCAATCATAGATTTTTTCTTTTTAAAAGTAGATAATTATTAATTTTATTATAAATATTATGAGATGTAATATATAAATATAAAACAAACTAATTTTTATAAAATAAATTTTATTTACATAGTTATAAATATCATAAAGATATAAGACATCTATAATATAATTTTGAAGGAAGTTATTTGGAATATATATATATAATATATATATATTTATTCAAATAATATGAGGTTGATCTTTGATGGATCATTCATGATTTTTGTGATATTTCTATCTATATTGTTGATGATATCAACTTGATATGATGATCATTAATAGTATTTATCACTTACTTAAAGGCATTAAGTCAGCATTTTTATGTGGTAGCTCTACTTTCTATGTATATTAGTTATAATATTAATTTGATTTTATCGTTATTAAGAGAATTTATGGTTTAATTAATTCATTAAGTAAACATTTTTATGTGATATGTTTACAAGATAATTCATAAGTTTTTCAAACTAGAAATATGCAATATATATTAGGTAACTTAGGGAGAAATTTTTATGTCTAATGATATGATGAAAATAGATAGGAAACACACTCCATGTAATTCTTTTAATATATGTATTTTTATTATAAATGATTAAGACACAACATATGTTAGAAATTATTTTAAATATAGAATAAAAAGTTACTTAATATAATAAATTAAGATAAGGCCAAAGAAAATACCCTTAAAGATAATTAGCAATATCATCTACGTTTACAAAAAGAGTGACTGCATAATATATGCAGGATTGTTAAAATACAAATACAACAAAATATATATAAATATATATATAACCACAATATATATTAAGTATTATTCCATTTTAATGGAAATATTACATTGATTATTCTATGTTAACATTACATATATTATTCTCTATTGGTAACTCACATTTCATAACATTTCACATATAGATATATATTTTTAAAGATATGTATAAGTCTTACAATATGATTATGTGAGGAATGTGATCAAGTAATACCAAAAATAAGTGCCAATCTATCCTAAAGAAAAAATTTCATATAGTTTAGTTCTAACTATGCAAAAATGGTAATAATGATCATCCTTTCATGCCTTCCTTAATAATGTCTTTTACTCCTCTTTGTTCCATTTAATTGATATATTCATGGTGATACACAAGTCCATAGAATGTTTATCTTTGCTTAGAGGTTTCTTTAATTAAAAGTTGTTTGTCATCAAAAGTTGTTTTTACAAATTATTTTTCATTTTTATGCATTTTTAGGGTTTCTCATTTATATTATCTCTTCTTCTTGTTTATCCTTAGTGTTTTCATATGATTTATCTATAATTCCTTAATTATTTTTCTTAAAACAAGTTATTCATTTTCAGATTTGGTTCCATCTTATTTAATAAACAAAATGTCTTACATTGTAATTATTCTTTTCTTGTACCAAAATTTCATAAATTTGTATCAGACTCCCTTATTTAATAAGCTCATTGATGGACTAAAACAAATATTAATATCATCTTCATGTATAACATGAAAATATCAATAATGTCTTGTTTGTCCATAATAAACTTCAATTATTCAAAAACTAAATACAGGTATATCAATATTAATACTCAAATGATTAAAATTTGAACATTCTCACTTTAAGCCTTTTTAATATATACATTTTTCTTGCATATCTGAAGTGTTTTGAAAATTCTAACATTCATGAAGTAGTGCTTAGAGATAGAGTTTATAGAAATCATTATTTTTCTCATAATTGGTAGCTCTGACTTATACTAGGAAAATTTCAAATAGAAACATATTATAATGACTAGCTTTATCTTTATTCATGGAATGATGAAACATGGGTAAAAGTAATTTATGATAATATTCCTTTTTTTAATGTTAATGTTCACTGGATATAAGTGATTTCATTATGATATATTCAAACATTATGACATTAATTAAGCTATAAATATCCAAGTTAGTATATAGATGGCGCTGAGTACTTTTAAGATTTTTGGGAATATATATTTT
This sequence comes from Pinus taeda, assembly GCA_000404065.3. NCBI lineage: Eukaryota > Viridiplantae > Streptophyta > Pinopsida > Pinales > Pinaceae > Pinus > Pinus taeda. The sequence continues at coordinate 83,798 of APFE030717157.1, forward strand.
AAATATGTTTTAAAACTTTTCATATCATATATATATATATCACTTCACATCCCTAAGTGTCCAAAACAAGTTTTATTATTACCTCACTTTTTTAGTGGAAATCATTTTTATCAACCTATTATCTATAAATAATTGGAAATAGTACCATTTAAGTACCTGGACATGCAATTTAGAGTTTGGGGATATAGTATAAGTTCTTACAAACTATTTTGTCAGTTATAACTAAGTTTGTTAGATTCTAGAACAATATAATTTCCTTATATCTAAGAAAAAAATTATTGGCATACTAGTACCATTAGAGGTAGACTATCCATTGTATTTTTAAAGTTCTGTTAAAGACCCTTATCTAATCAATATCTCTAAATTATGCTAATTATCCTCCAATAACGCATCAATAAATATATTACAAGGTCAATATTAATACAAATATTAACTATTATATATCAATATATTCTACTCATATGGTTGACATGGCCTTCATACAAGTTTACTACATTTTTATTCCTATAATTTAGGTTAGAAACTCACTGCCCAGTAAAATCAGATAGGAAGAACATGATAATTCCCAATATAGTAATGTATTGGGAAATAATAGCAATCCAAATAAAAACTAACTTGAATTAGTTTGTAACACGTTAATGCAACACAATAGATTTGAATTCTACAACACCCATGTTCCAATAAGTCTAGAGGCTAATGCAAGAACACCGTAGTAGTGAACCATTTACGATAACTACTCCAACCCTAGGATAGGTGGTAAAATGTAACAACACCCCTTGTCATATAATTGTGATCAATAGATTCCTTAGAAATATATTGGCCATTGGGCCACTCAACGTAGGAAGTGATAAGAGTCATTTAGAGACATAGCAAGGAAAGCATTACGACAAAACAATACTCAGCCGATCACATCTTGTCATCAGAGAGGGATGACTCAAATTTTCTCTAATTTTTATAGTTTCTCGAGAAATTGTCATAATAAGGAAGGAATATCCTAAGAATCTAAATATTGTGACATATTTCCATAGATCTCTAGATTAAATTAAGACTGGAATATTTTATAAAAACACCCTACTTTATTTCATCAAGGGAGGACATTTGATTGTAATTTTCATTCCAAATATTTATGAACGCACGTGGTACTATTCCTTTTCCATTTTTCTCTATTCTATGGTGTGCTAATAGTTTATGTGCTCTACTTATTTCATAAAAAATTCCTCACCTAAGGAGTTAGGACCACCTCCATAGACATTGTAATTGTATATAGCGTCATTCAGTTTATTCAAAGATCTATTGGTTTAGTAATTAGTGTTTTTATCTGTAGTCATTAATTTAACAAATGATTTACTTTATTCCTAAATAATATGTTTCAATTACTATTTTTTCTACGATCTACGCTGTTGTATTTAATAAATATTAGTGAATTGGATTATACACATTACAATTTTTCAAGATTCAACCCTCTCATATGCATGTTTCTTGTGGGGATGTGATTCTTGTGGGGATGTGATCATTAGGAACCTTGAGGAACTCATAATTTTGTTATCTATGTGATTTATTTATTTTTCTATGATTTAATTTCTTCCTATGTGGTGTATCTTACTTATGTTGGGTTAAAATAAAAAGCTTCTTAATTCGACAAAGTAGAAGTGTGTCATTTCCTATCCTACAAAAGTGGGTTAGTTATTCCACCCATTGTGGTGGTTATATGGTTAGCTATGTTGCATGAGTTAATGGAACATCAGAACGTTGGGAATTGGGTACGGGTGTCAGGAACAATTAGAGGTTTCCCCAAAAATATACAAGGAACGACTAA
>APFE030717157.1:85715-125130 GCA_000404065.3 Pinus taeda
GCTTAAAAACACAAAGGAATAATTTTACATATGTTTTTCTAGTTATTCTTAAGAGAAAAAGTAAGGAAACTCTAATGTTTAGGAATTGAGTGCCACATTCAATATGCACAAACAATACTATTCCATATATATACATAAACAAAAAAAGAAATACACATCAACATGGAATCCCATCCATAACCTTTCAAGAGATTGCTTCAATTTCTCAATTAAGGATATCAATATTAAGGGTGTCTTTGGCCTTTCTTCTTGCGAAGGTTTCAACTTAGGCTCACTTTTTATGGGAAATTTAGCATATTTGTCTACAATATTTGTATTGTCCAACCCCAGGGAATGTCAAGAACTCCAAAAAATAGTCTTAAAAGCTCTGGGAACTTTGCCAAGCTCTCATCAAAGCTCTCGCTGAAAAGGGAACGTTCCATATAGTTTTAAAGATGTCGAGAGTAGAGAACAATTGGAACAAGTTTCCCAACTATTGGGAGCGGTTCCCATGTAACAAATATTGTCAGGCTTCCTAATCCTACTGAAAAGAAGTTTGTTATTGTAGTTTCGTAATTGTGACTTTTAAATTCATACGAGTGTGGTTTTCTTTCATCAATGGCTTGTAAATATAATAGTAAGATATTGGTCTATAACAAATGTTAAGAATAATATAACCTTATTCACACACAGTATATTTTATTAGCACATACAAATTACCATAGTTTTCATGTTCCTTGTGAACAATATATTGATATTTAAATGAACAAATTATCATTTATCTACAAATAATTTAGGAGGTAATTAAGAATCCCTTTATTTTTGGTGTCTTTGTTGGGGAACTATTCATAATACGATTTTTGTTATGTTGCTTTATTTAGTTACTATATTTATTTTAAAAATTCATGTGATTAGTTATATCAAAAAAAATCTTTACATCTACATGTTTTAGGAATAATTTCATTTTAATTTTTCATGGAGAGAGTTGGGCACCATATAGGTAGATTTGTTATCTCCATTGGAATTCCACACAAGATTAAAACCATAGGGAATTAATGACAGGAAAAGAACCATAACCATCCAAACTATTTAACTCCCTCAAAAAGCTCATTGTCTAAGAAGAAACCTAAAACTATGTTCAAGAACATGAAATTGTATAACCCATATTTATTACAAAAAAATAAATCATGTTCCCTAAAGGTCTAACAAATGCGAAATTCTACTTCAAAGACATGGTCTTTCATAATGCCCCCATAACAACTTAAGAAGAGGAGGAAATTTCTCGATAAAATATGGAACTTGAGAATGTCAAATAGGTGACAACAACCATTAGATTCAATACTCAAGAATCAAACATAGAGAAAAATATGAGTAACATTTGACTCTCAGAGTTTCCTAACTTTCGTGGCTTAACAGAAGAGGATCCTCACACCTTCCAGTTTGAATGTTTTGTTCTACACCAAAGTTTTGACAATGGGATGGGTTCCCATAAACTAAAACTCTTTCCTACTACACTACTATGGTTCGTGGGCCTTTGTAGAAATAACATCCACACTTAAGGATAAATGAATTAGAAATTATTTGGAAAATATAAATCTTTTTGTAAATAGAAGGAAAGGAGGTAGGAATTCTTCAATATGATAACAATTAACTATGAGAGTCTTGAAGAAAACATTAAATGATTCAACTACAATTTACAACAAGCAAGACAAGGAGAATTGGTTGTCAAGACACATGTATTTCCATTGCAAAGATTCTGAGGTTATTATTTAAATTTAGTAACTCGATGGGTGGATGATTTTTCTCCCAAAAATATTATTATTTCATTGTCTAATTGCATGGGAGATGTTCCAAAGGTACTTCAAATATTGGAAAAGGATGAAGAGGCATATTATTGAGGATTGGAAAGATTGCTAGCAATGGAATTACTAGAGCAAAGATTAGGAATACTTAGAATACATTAAAACCAATATACTTAGTTTATTAAGTTCCCCATCGCACATGTTACACTTGAAAAAAAAGAAAGGAGAAGCCGAATTAACACATGGGAAATATTTTTTCCAAAGTGCAAATGAAATAAGTCATTGAAAAAATGTTCATTGCATCACATTCAAGCTTAGGAAATATAGTGAGGACCATGCCATAAAAAATTATCGAGTACTTCCCATATTAAAATTTATTTATCGAGAATCCGAAGAGAGAGAGAAATTATGTTTCTCTCTTAGAATCATCCATGGTAGCCTAAATGTGAAGGTATGATTCAAGGCTAGTCAAATTATTATAATTTATATTGGAAAAACTCTTCAATGCAATATTGTTCTTCAAAATGGTTCTTATTTCCTCAATAGTGGATGCCTCATCCACCAAACTATCCTTGGTAGAAATCGAGGACGAATCATTCCTTTGAAGGTGCTTAAACAACCTTCTTGTAACTAGTTATGCCACTTCCTCCTTCTCCATGAATGCAACCATCTAGATCAACTCCTCCTTGACCCAAAGTTCTTCTACAACCCATTCCTAGTCTGAGTAATAATAATGCAACTCAACGAGCATAAGTTTCTATGTATACTACTTACCCCACCTACTTCCTATCATCCTTATATTCTTGATTTAAGACATCTATGGTTTATATCTTTGGACATAGTTACCGAATAATCCACCTTAAATTAGGGATGGATTTGAATAAATAATCTACTTTTTTGGAAATTGAATACTTTGATGAGCGAGTTCCAAATGATTAATCGAAAGAAGTTCAATCTCCTAAAATATAAACAAAAATGAAAATCACGCATATTTATAGGTTCCTCTTTTCCTTGAGAGGTCGAACCTAGAGGAACCTATTTCCTAGCTTAAGTTTTATTTCTTAGGTGAACATAATAATGTGTGTGCTTTAATACCTCCTTTCAATAAATTAAATATGTACTTATTTTCTAAAAAGTCGTAAACAAATTATGTGTAAGAACCCACTAGAGGAAGTACATATCCTCAAATCATACATGTTATGGGAAATTTGTGAAATCACATGATTGGGTAGGTCCTTACTACTAAATATTTAGATCGCAGTACTAAAATAGTCAATGTGAAAATTAAACCATGTAGTTAATCCCAAAAAATCAACTAACCTTGGTTCTCTCTTAATGTGATAAACTACAAAACATTGAAGTCCCTAGGAATTTGTTATCTTAAAATTTTTTTGAGAGTATTATATCATGCTAAATAATCTACTATCAATTGAGAAAGTATATCTCGTTTAAGGAAAATGGCCTTTTCATAATCAATAACTTTAGGCCATTTACCCACGATCTCGGTGTGATGGGAGAGGGGATCTGAAATTGGATTGTTGACATGATAGAAGGACAAATGGACAAGGTATGTGGGAGGACCATCCTAGGGCCCCACACGAGCGCAATAGGAGATACTCAGAGAGATAGGCAGGTGGTAGATTCCTCCAGTAAACAAAAGGGTAGATTCGTAGGTATTTAATGCGGAAAGGTGGTGAGGGTGTTCATTGCATGCATGTAAGGCTGGAGGATGAAATAGGCAACATGCAATGAGACTAGAAGTTGAGGGGAGAGCCCCGCCTACGAGAGAAGGGATTGTCGTTTACACCCTGAAATCACCTTCAATGGCTTAGAATGAGACTTGTATGTATTTGAGGCCTACATTAATCTTGATATGGAATCAAGGCTACAATAATGGAGGTTTTTCTGGCATCGGATGGTGGTGGTTTCAAATGTTTCGAGAGAAATTTGGTTTAGTCATCTATTGTTGATGTCTGGCTTTTTACCTTCTGCAATATATAGAAGGTTGTTGCGGAATAAGGGGGTCCATGGAGGGTTAGGAGTGATTCTTGGATCTTGGGTAGTGAAATTGGTAATGGCCATTGTGGAGATGTAAAGACTAGGATATAAAAGGGGCCGAGGCTCCCTTGACAACCTGCGGTTGCCTGGTAGTCTCCAAAACTATCAAGGGGTGTGAGGGGGCTATAGGAAGTGCAATGTATACCTTTCCACCCAATCCAGATTAGTCTAGCTATTAGGAGACATGTAGACCCAGGGGGTACGAGAGGGGTGCTCGGGTACCTTAATTTCATTAATATTGACCAAATGGTCACATCTTGGCTCCTCAATAATTTGGAAAAGAAAAGGGACAGTAATTGGGAGGTGGGGGACTAGCACGCTAGTGTGGCTGGTAATTCTACCATTACGAATACAACCTGGTGGAATTAATGGTATGGCTGGGAATAGGACCGTAATAACGACCAGGGGGGGGGAATTTATGGGTATGTTCTTAACCATTATCTTAGTCAATCTAGTAGGTCGAACTCTAGGGTAGCTTCAATATCTTTAGGGATAAGAGGGAGTAACTGGGGACTCCAAATTTCAGTGGGCTCACAATTTTTGCTAGAATTGATCCAAACTCCTGTATTTCTTGTTTTAATTGTCCCAAACCTTTCTTGTCTACAAACCAGGTTGTTGTTGGACCTCAGCCTGGAACCCAGTCGGCCGATTTATCCAAAGGGTGAAATTAAATGGTGGAGGGAAGACTATCTTTTACCGTTTCACATAGTGAGGGTGAAGGAAAGATGGGAAGGGATGGGGGTGTACTTGGGTCATCTCATGCAAATTCGAATTTGCGATTATATAATTTTTTTTTACATGGAATGGATGAAGGCCATGAATGAAATATGGTCACGTTATAATGCTTCTACTTATGCTACTCTTACAGGTTTATCTAACTTTCCTACCACTCTAACTTGGGTGCTCTAATACCGGGAGTAGGAAATAATTAGAGAGCTGCAGAGGCTGGTACAATTTTAGAAGGAAAACAAAATGGTGAAGGTGAATGTAGGTCTTGGAAGAAAAGGGGGTCATCGTGCCTACAAATAGAGAGAAAAGAAAAATAAGTCATCAGTGGCTTCGACTAGTAAGACCCAGTGAAAGAGGGGTAAGAAAGCTGGAGAGAAAAGAATGAAAAAGCTAATGCATACATACCACGGAGCAACTCCAATACACGTTAAAGCCATAATTTCCAAATGGGAGGCGGAGCTTAATGCCAAGGCAGTGACATAACCACTTCCAATGGAGGAATGGGATTCGCTGCTCATAGATTAACGACACAACAGAGGCTGACAAATGTTGTTTAGACAAACAGTCCAACATTACTGGGTAATGAAGAACCTACTGGCCAAGGCCATGAAAACACACATATACATGGAAGAACCACCGCAAGAATTAGAAGAGGGGCTAGGCCTAAAGGATATCCAAAGGGAGATTCAGACTGTGCAGGTACAACACTATCATCAGAATGTCCATTTTGGCCAAATTAAGAAACAAATTCAAGGCCTGCTTTAGAATGAAGTGCCCGTGTTGAGTGTTAAGGATATGGCCCTTATTGAGTCATCTGATGAATGAAGTAGAGTAGAAAAAATCAATATCTTTTAGTTTTATGTTGATCTCGTGAGATAACATTTACTTTGAAAGTCGAAGGATTAAGTATACAATAGATAAAATAGTATATTTAGCATGGATCAATATTCTCAAACTATTTAAATTTTGGACAGCATATGATGTTGATCGATGGCCAACAAACCCAGTTTCCCTTGGCTAATTTGAGGCCACCAGAAATATTTTTTGTTACCTGACTCTATATAATTAATAGAAAAAGGAGTTACTTCCAAGCTTAAAAAAAAAAAAAAAACTTTAGGCCATTTCTTTGTTGCAACGAGATGTTAGTCATATGTGTTTCACTTATTTGGTAGCAATTATATAGATAGTTTTTCTGTAGGAATGGAAAGAACAATGGGAATTAGGACATGAGGTGTAGGAATGGAGAGAGCGAAAATAAAACAAAATTGTTACTTAGATAGTAATGAATGCTACAACATTCTTTCATAACATTGTGAGATATGAAAGCAACATATGGAATACAATTAATTTGGGATCGAGGAATTTAGAATGAAACTAGATAATGAGGCAAGGTTGGGGATGTAGGAACAAGATGATGGATAACACTTTTAAGGTTCAAGGAGGAGGATAGTGTAAATCCATACAAATACTTTATGAATGGTACGACAACGAGAAAAAAAAAATCATATATTCAAGTTTATTGATTGGATTATAATAATATGAGAGATATTTATTGTAGTATGTGTGACATAATACATTTTTTCATTTTTAAAGATTCTATAGGTGATTGGGATAGAATAATATTAATGAACCTATAGGATTTTGAAAGTGGTTTCCCAAGTGTAAATGAGAACAATTGAGGTTTATACATCACTATCATTAACTAGAAAATTGTGGTTGTGTTGTCTTAATAAAACACGGTAGTAAGGCGAAGGGTGTGTTATAGTCGCAAGTTGAAGAAATACTACAAAACCTTTAGATATAGATATCATGGATAATGTTGTTGAGGATAGTCATAAAATATTATTCTTCCACTTGGAAATTATATGTAAAAAGGACACGTGGAGGGTGCACATAATATTTAAGAGTCAAAATCACAGCCATATCTAGATCAAGTTATGTACATATCAAGGATGGTAGAAACATTACCCAAAATTTCTACAAAATTCATCCTAGGTATGTACACATATAAGTCAGCAATTTTTATTTGTATATTTATATAGTTGAATTTAATTGTGTGAAGAAGTATATTGTGAGCACAACAAGGATAGGGCGACACCTTTTAAGTGGGTTCCTATGACAAGAATGTTCAATAATCATGATTACCATTAGACCAAAACCCACAGGTCTTAGTCAATGATCTCATTGCCATATATAAAGATCCCTAAGGTGTAGTTAATACATATCATGAAACACATGCGGAGCATTGGTTTATATAATTTCCAACAATCCCCTGCCCTTATTGCATGTTCGGTGTCTATGAAACATTTGACATATGATTTCAAAAAACTTGCTGGGAATCAAAATTGGTGTTAGACGGAATTTCGCAGGTGTTAATCAATGATTGAATTTCCAAACACAAGGATGCACAAGATGCTATTAGTCCATGTTGTGAAACACATGGAGAGAATTGGTTTATCTAATGTATATTTCTAACAAAGAAAACATTGGACGCCATTCATCTCTAGGTATGTTTTAAAGTATATGTAGATAGGATGTGGATCCATGATTTTAGTAATTCACCTATTCCTAACATATTTATCTAAGGAAATGTAGGTATCGAAGTGGATGTTGAATGTGGGAATTCTAGAATAATATCATAGCACGTAGCTAATAGCATTGCTTATGTCCTAAAGAATACTAGGTATAAGGGAATCATTGCAAAATGAAAGAAAATTTACTATATGGAGACATAAGATTCAAAAAGTGTGGCACATGAAATATGTTACTCGTTATATTTAGAGTATAAATATAATAGTCACTAGGATGATGTGTTGGTGAAGGTAAGAGTGAAAGAAATACATCTAAGAGGGGAAAGTGTTAAGACGTGGTAGATAATAAATTATTATAACATTTTAGGGAAGAGGTGTTAATAAATATTTTTAAAAAATAATTTTGTAAACTTTCTAGATTTGCATGATCACCAACTACATGTGACATTATGAAGATGTCTAAATAACATCTCTTTAAAATTACAATCTAAGTACCTTAAACAATGCAACATATCATAATATTTAGTTCACCATAGTTGATATTGCATCATCACCACATAAATAAAAATTCAACCTACGAATCTAACACTTCAACATCAAATAAACAAACACTTCAATTCATGGATAATTTGCCATGAAATCTCTCTCTTTCCCTCTCTCTATCTCTCTCTCTCTCTCTCTCTCTTCTCTCTCTATATATATATATATATATATATATATATATATATATATTTGTGTGTGTAAATACTATTAAATTTTCACAAATGTACATTGTTGACAAAACATCACAGTGCACCCAATACAAAAAATGGAACCTTATGGCTAAGCATGGAAGTATGGAATATGGTGACCTATACAGGAAATGACTCTATTATAAAAATTACATGTTCTGTCCTAAATTGAATGTATGCCATATGAAGTATGTACAAAATGCATCTCATTGGGCACTCATTTATCACATCCACCAACATTAGCATCATTTGCATCTGAGATGTTGATATTTATCCTCTTACTAAAAGTAGTTCAATTTTTTTCTTTTCAAAAGTGATTTGTGTCTTTATGGACTACATATATAAAAATATTGTCATAATATTTTTTTGTTAATAAATTATCACACTTAGCAATGGATAATTGAATCCCAAAATTCTCCCCAAAAATTGTAGAATGAATAATGGGGGCATTTTTGTGAGCTGTGATCCAAGCCTCTCTAATATACCATATTGTAGTAATTAGAAGACTCAAAAAAATGGAATCTAAAAAAATTTCCTATAATAAATTCAACTCACAATAACGAAATTTGTTTATCAAGGATTAAAATTACCATGAATGTCTCAACCAATGATGAAACTTATCTTATCTAATAGGTGAATCAATCAGCTAACCGGCCTCCTTGATGCAACACTAATTATTACATCCACTTAATTTCATAATGGGACAGCGTTAGGTGGACTTTATTGGGTATATATTGAGAAACCACCAAGGATGGAACATTAATAGTGAATATTGGTGGGATCGTTTGATGGTTTATGGATGTAGACTCTATGGACACATAATATGGTATATTGGATGGACGTGGCTGAAAATCAATACCCATCGGTTTAAGAAATGATAGAATGACGTAGGAGAATCCTTAGGCATTGGCAATCAACGTGAACCAAAAACATTTAATTTATGAGTTAGTCTACAATAAAAGCATTTTTGTTGGTCTACAATAAAGGATTTCACTATAACTCTAAGTTGTAGCTTTGTGTCGGATGATTTTTGTTTCTTATTCATGTATCACTGAAACCATTAAGAAATAAAAAACTACCAACCATTGAATTACTTGACTAAGGAAATGAATAGTAAGGAAATTGTTTAAGTTTTTGCATCACAAGGTGAATGGATATGACGATATTTGAAAACGAGTTATACAAGTCAAAGGAAGATTTTTTTTTAAAGAGACATTTTACGGGTATCTAAGAAAACGTAGAGAATAAACGTGTGCCAAGTTAAAGAGAATACCACACATAGGAAATGAACTAGAAAAGACTATAGATCATGTTAAAATAGAAACACAAATTCTATGAGTTGGATTCACCCTATATAAATCATAATTTTGATTAAATAAAGTAGGGTTTCAATGTTTCCACAATTTACTTTATTTTGTCGAATGTTTTTTTATATTTTGAAATTTCTAGTTACGGTTAATAATTATATGAAATTATTTAGAGGAAATGTTTGTAGTTTTTCTCTCAGATATCACATGCCATGTTTTATGAGACACTCAATGAGTTTAGGAACATTCTAGCATCTCAAATGGTTTTAGAGAGTTTTTTTTTTTCTTTGAGCGAGTCTGCCTTAAATGACTTCTATGATATGGTGTAATAAAACACCTTGATTCATGGGTGTTTAACAAGAGAATTGAAGAAATAAGTTTCTATATAATACTTGGATGTGAGATCTGTAAATGTTGGTTATACATTTGCAACTTAGAGGGATGCCACCATAGAGAGGACGATCAAGGTGAGGAGGTATAGGAAATTGAGAATTGGAATATTTCTGATGAAAAATAGAAAAGTTATTGAATCCAATAAATGGTAATGATGAACTAGATTCAGATCTAGAGGAAGAAGTTGAAAAAGTATAAGATGATTAGTTTGGATGTTCAAATTAACCATATTTATTTTGTAGGAATGTCTATTTTTAATGTCCATAGGTGGATCTATCATTCAGACATAATATACTGAGCAAAATAATGTTGTGAGAACAATATAAATATAAGAAGCCAAAGGAAGGAGTAGTAGAATAATGTTGTATTTGGAAACCTAAATATTAAAATTATGAAGCGATAGATTTAGTAGTAAAATTGATTTAATGTATGATTAATAGAGGTAGTGAAAAGGTTGATGTTTTGAGTTATGATGGAAATATAAGACTTGATGTGCTCATTGATTGGATTTGAGAACTTGAATGTTAATTTTATTATGAAATTATTTAGGATCCAAATCAGCTGATATTTTCTACTATAAGGTGAAAGGGACTATTTCACTATGGTGGGACCTGTTACAAAATCCAAAAGTGGAGAATAAGTTAGAGAACATTAGAACCTAGAAAAAATAGTTAGTAAGATCAAAAATATTTTTTTTCTTGTTGATTACCAATAGAAATTGCATATGAAAGTACAAAAACCTAAGGAAAAAGCATATATATACTTGTTAGAATAGTTAGAAATTATTTATGGTTTTGCACAATTCAATAATAAAATAACTAGAATATTAGTGAGTGACGAGGCAAGTAAATCAGTCAAAATAATTGATTTATACTATGGATGAATCCTATCAAGTTTCCTTAATGTTAGGAGAAATTATTGCTATGGAAATAGCATAGAAAGGTAAAGGAAGTGGTTTTAGAAGTATATGTATAATATGGACTACTAGAAGTGGAGAGGAGGAGGAGGAATCCAATAGTGTTATAGGTGGTAGAGAAGGAAATAGTGCTATGAATTACAGGGAATGATTTGGAAGAGGAAAGGGAAAGTACGTGATTATTTTCTTCCATTATGGACTTCAAGGAGATAATAAATCTTAGTGCCAAAACAATTATAACTCAAGGAGAAGACATGATGCACAAACAAATGTCATAGAGGATAACAAAGCATATATTATTGGAGAAAATGTAAATGTGCTTATGCCAGAATAGGGTGAAACTTAATGTTTTGAAGAGTGTTACTTAAGATTGAGAAAATGGATGAAGAAGAACATGAGCAAAGAAAGAAAGTTTTTTAGACAAAATGAAAGATCCAAGAACAATGCTTTAGTTTGATTATAGATAGTAGAAGTATAAGGAGCTTGGGGTCTACAAAAATTATGCAGAGAATGAAGATGAAAATTTTCAAACTTGAAATGAAAAAAAAAAAGAATATGCTTATGATGACATAAAAAATATGGATAAGAAAAAAATTATTCTCCATATTTTTAGGATGTTTATTGGGATCAAAAAGTGAAACTATTATTTACTTTTAGTTCTTACATCAAGTGCTCTCTTTCCCATTAGAATGAATACTACAATAATTATTGTTATATATTTTCTTATTCACTATCAACTTGCTCTTTTATATTTACCTCATATGATGTGTGTTTGTAAAAGAAGGACCATTAGAAATGAGCCATATTTTATATACCATTATGGATGGGGAAGAAGCTTTCTTTACAACCCAGTATTGTACAAATTCAAAAACAACATTTTTTTCTCATTTCTAACTCTAAATACATTTCTCTTTCAAAATATAACCATGAAAAATTCATATAGATTTGGATATTCAACTTCAACATACATTACTATAACATGATTCCTTGAGATACACTTGTTTAGGTATTACAACAATATAAAAAAGACATGCAAGCAAGGGACAAAGCCTACCAGTCTATGAGACTTCAATAAGCTCTATGCCATTATGAATTACATTAGGCAAGAATTTTATACATTTTCCCCTCCGTAACGTATAAAATTCCTATGCCTGACTTTTTATAAATACAAAGTTGTTAAAACCTATGAATATACTATTGAGTCAGAAACAACTACCTTCTGTGTTACAAGTGGTTCTCTAGATACCTTAGCCTCTAGCTCAATAGATGCTTTGGGTTTAATGAGTAGATATATTTCCCTTTTCTAACTTTTAATTACACTCCCATACACCCCAAGATTTCATTATTTCCCAATACATCTTTGTCCTATGTTTAGGAAGGGTGAATTTCCTAAGAAAACTGAGATATGTGTTTCATAGTCACGACAAAATAATGATAGTGTAACAACTGTGAGGTATGAAAATGAATAAATTTTATCTCAATGACAAAATTGTTAAAACTTATGAATATACATATGAATATACTATTGAGTCAGAAACAACTACCTTCTATGCTATAGGTGGTTCTCTAGCTACCTTAGCCTCTAGCTCAATAGATGCTTTGGGTTTAATGACTAAATATATTTCCCTCTTCCAACTTTTAATTACACTCCCATACACCTCAAGATTTCATTATTTCCCAATCAATCTTTGTCCTATGTTTAGGAAGGGTGAATTAGCTAAGAAAACTAGGATATGTGTTTCGTAGTCATGACAAAATAATGAGAGCGTAACAACTACAAGGTATGAAAAGGAATTAATATTATCTCATTGAAAAAATTTAAGTCACCTCAAAAGGGAAGTATTTCAGTCTCTATTATAGCCTTGAAGCCTGACCCATAGCACTTTCATATCCATATGTTATTGTTGTAGTTTCTACATAACCCTGCAAAATTTTCGCTTACACTTAATTTTGGAGACTTGCTTCATCTTGCACATTGTTTTTGCAAACACAAAAACTCATTTCATGTACTTACTTGAAGTATTTTCTTTCCTTTGCAAGTTTGATAAATTGTAATCTTTTTGCACGATTGGTTATCACACAATATGTAGAAGCATGTTCTCATGGTTTCAAGGGCCTATATTTGTGAATATGAGTGTTTCTAGCAACGTAAACATTCATTTCCCTCATTCACAAAATTTTAAGCATTGTCACACAAGTTTCGTCACGGTCGTCAGAAAAGTGTATCTTAAGTGTCGCACTTGTCATAACTGGTCATATAGTTGTTGCATAGAGGGAAATGCATTGTTCATGTGTCCTAGGTGATCTACGTTGTTGTGTCATCAAGTATTTTAAGTGTCAGATCAAATTCAAAGTATTATCATTATTCAGATTAGTCTAATTGGTCTTACACTTAGCCATTTCTAAGAAGACTTCCTAACTAAGAAACTTGGCTTCACCCAACCTCCTTAAACTAGACATTTTATAGTTCTGGTCCTCTACTTAAAACCTTGCCCCTTTACACTCCACAGTGCATAATTCCTATAACCCAGGATTGTTGCACTACACATTTTCTGTGCTAAAGCTTCGACCTTGACCCCTCAAATTGCGAAAACATTCACCCAACTTGACCTTCAATGCATACTATACACTCACAATGATAAATATCATTCCCTCAGACTATGAACTATGTAATTATGTAGTATCCCTACCTCCCTTACCCCAAACAACTGTAAAATGTGACCTCTAAATCTCATCCCCTTACCCTATCCCACTAACTCTGGAATCTGTGTTCTATTCTCCCTTAGTCCTTCTTGAACTATGCATTGTGAAGTCTCGGAGGCCAAGACTCACACTTGGCTATCGGAAATATACACTTTGCAGTCACTGAGCCCTCTCTCCCAACTTTTCACGTAGTTTTGGCTTAGATAATGGATCAAAACACACTATCTTAGAATAATATATTTTTATACTAATATCGTCTCATCATGAGTGAATTGAAAATGCAGGTACTCTATCACACCATGGAAATATTATGAAGAAGGGGATGGAGGATGGAAGGTTACTAAAAGAAAAACATGTTGTTGAACACACAAGTTGATCAAAAAAGAAAATAAAAGGGACATCAGTTTTCAATCACAACTCAAGACTTAAGATCATTGAAGATTGCTTATCACCAAGTCATACAGAGCAGAAAAGAAGAAGTAGACTCTCCGCACTCAAAAACAACAACGAATTGTCATTTCCACATCATCATGTAGTCCATGTCAACAATGTCATTTCATGACAGTCACATTCCACACCTTGTGACCAGTGATTTAGCATATGTTTTAGAAATTTATTGTAAAGTGAAAGGCCAAAGGAAATGTGTGGAATATGAAGTGTCATGTAAATTTTAAAAGCCATAGGAAGTAAAACAATCACGAGGGTAGTCTTATAGTCACAAAGAAGGGGAAGAATCACCCCTTGGTTATAAATGCTCCCTCATTGTATGGTCAATGTACTTTTCACCTTGTCTCCCCCCATAAGCTAATAGAGAGACATATTAGTTATTTTGAGTAGGGAGTGGCTACAACGCTCCACTATTGGAGCTAGTGATGTACATTGTATACATGTGTCTTAGAAATTTTACTTTATAACAGAAGCCTTCAAGGCCGGCACGTTCTTCATGACTGGATTTTGGAAATTTGTAAAACTATTCTATTAATGTTTGTAATTCATGCTTGATTTCATATATTCTAACATATTTAAACTATTTCAGTTATTTTGTTACTTATCATATTAAGAATGTGTTGTAATTACTATTATCGCTATTCCACCTTCACGGACTATTCCACTAGATATTATACAAATATTCCTCGTTATATTGGTTTCACCAACCATTGCATCTTTGTGGAATATTTCTCTTGATCTTGGACAAACCCTTCTTATTCATGTGTGTCTCTACTAGGGTGGCACTACCACCTCTCTCTTAGAGGCCCAATTCTCCTCTACTGCATAGTTAGAGAACTTTGACACACATACGATTGAAGACTCACTCGGAAAACCCCCCTTGATTTTCAAAGGTGTGTGTGCACTCCTCTCTCTTGTTGATAGTTAGATCCAAGGCATATCTTTAGGATACATGACAGCTAGGCCAATATTCTAGATATGGCTCCTACTCAAAATTGTGTGAGCTCTGATTGGGATTTCACATCGTGGTGACCCCAAGGTTAATGTATTTCCAGCAACGTCAATAGTGGTGCTAGAAGGAGCTCCATAAAACAAGTTGAGCCTATTGAATTTGTTTTGAATCTCTTATTTAAAATAAATCATACTTAGATCTTACTCTAGGGGTGTTTCTCTAATTTTTCCATTTAACAATTTTTAAACCCTGATGAGCCTCTCTATCACTTGTCCCAAATAAAGTTTCATGGTGAGGATGGAACAACCATAACCAAAAATATTTATGATTTTATTAAATTTTGTGAGTCCTACGATATCAATGATGAACAATATTCTTATGTGATTTTCTTCCTCACCCTTGAAGGTTGTGTTAATTGATGGTGCCATACCTTACCACCTCCTTCCATCCATTCCGTTCATCATCTCCTAGGAGAGATTCATGAAGACTTTGATAGGTATAATTACTGAGATGTTTGTAAAAGAATCAATCTCTTAAGAATGAAGCGTAATGGATCAATTGTGGAGTTTTCGGATCGATTCCTTCACCTTTTTTGTGAAATTTGTGAAGAATACATGAATCAGTATTTCTTGAAATGAGAGTTTGAGCACTTGGTTATCATATCTTTACACAATGAACCTCAACCCCCTTATTTTCCTACTTCCCCAACTCTTGTGAATCATGAGACACTTGTAATTTTAGAGGAGGAATTTACTGCTCCTTTCTTTCTTTGTCTTCCTTCTTTTCGAGTCCCAATGAGTGTTCCTCCTTGCGATGGTAATAAATTTGAAAAATACACAAATAAATTTCCCAATGCATGTTTTCATTCTCCGTTCATTTGTGATGACTCAGATTAAATGGAAGAAATTGGAGAATGGCTTATGATGCCCATGGGAAGACTAATTTCCCCATTCTGCAACATGATGTTATCATTCATAACTCTAGCCTCCAATCCAATAAAGATTTATATGATCCTATGTCATCTACATGCCATCACTCTCTGTACTGTGATCCACCCGATCAATCTTCTCCACTAGCCAGTCTTTCATACTCTCTTGATTTTTACTTTGTTGGTTCAAATTGCAATCGGTTACAAGGAAGTCACATTGCACAAGTACATGAGAAGGAAGGTGAAGATTCTTTCAATCTTTCCTCTCTTTTTCAAAATCCTCCATGCCAAAAAAATGTGCTTCTGTTTTTCGATAACTCTTAAGCTGCTAAGCTCGGTAGTGAATCAAAAGTAATCAATTCTTTTGATCAATTTGTAACCTCTGGAAATAATCATTCTAATAATGTTGAACCGATTGATGGATGTCATCATGAATGCCTAGGTGGATCAACTCATATTTCGGTTCCTCATAAATATTTTAATTTAGATCTAGAATCTAATTCAGTCAAAAAATATGTGGCTACCAAAACTTCCTCTTCATCTCAATACACCAGTATTATTGACGTGGTTAAAACCCTCAAAAAGGGAAATAGTTCACAGCCTGAGCCAGCACAACCACTTCAAGCAATTTATTAATAAAAGAAAGAAAATCTATATAAGCTTCTCTCACGAACATCACCCTACAAATGACCCTCCATGCTCTTTAAACAGAGATCATGGACCAATCGGGTGTTAAGCCACAGATCAAGAGTTGATAATATCGAGGAGAGAATGAACCATCAGATCACTTAACTTGTAGAACATATCGTGACCATCAGATTGTGAGTTACAAAAGTACATAGTAAAGAAACACGCTTTACCTAACTCTACACTAGACCAAGCTATACTTAACTATTTCCTATGTGTCAGAATATCCTAACATCCCCACTCAGGAACAAATTGGGCTAGATTCAAGGATGTACAAATATAATACAAGAGGAGAAGGAAGGAGGCATTAGAGCCTACCCCCCCTTAGTGACAACTTCCAGGAATCCAACCATAAATTAAATTTTAGTAAACTTCATCTGTGTCATAGCCTTTGTAAAGATGTCTGCAACTTGACCATTTGTTGAACAATATTGCAATTCAAGAACATGGTCATGAATGATCTTTCAGATGAAGTGCCTATGTAGTTCAAAGTGCTTGTTGCACTCATGTTAAACTGGACCTTTGCATAGTCCAATGACACTTTGATTATCATACCAAAGTGTAGTCAGGTGGTGTTGTTGAAACCGAAACTCTAATAGGATCTGACAAAGCCATAGGACTTCCTTACTATCTTCTACGGTGAAATGATACTCTTCTTCTGTGGAAGAAAGAGAAATGTCACTTTGTATCTTGAAAGCCCATGTAATAGGTCCATATCCAAGAGCGAAGACATAAGATACAATAAATTTCCAATCATCATGCTCACCAACCCAATCGAAATCAATGAAACCAACAATTAGAGGAGAACCTTTTGCACTGTAATGAATCCCAAATTGAAATGTACCTCGACTTTCCAATGACTTTCTTGTGGGTTTTGCATAAACCGAGAAATAAGGCCAACAACAAGGAAAGGTTAGAATGGGTGTGGGTTAGATACAAATTTTTTCCTACAAATTGACTCCAAGCGACCAAAAGTTTGAATCTAGAATGAAAGGGAGAAGGGGTTGGATTACATTCTTCCATGTGAAATTGGCGTAGAAGATCACAGGCATACCAAGAATGGGAATGGGAAATACATTCCTTGGATTGCAAGACTTGAAGACTAAGAAAATAATGTAAGTGTCCTAAGTCTATCATTTCAAACTGCTTTTTAAGGCTAAGTTTCACATGGTTTATAAGGTTGGGGTCACTACCTATTAGGATAAGATCATCCACATAAAGAAAAAGAATGATAAGAGACTTACCCACTCTCTTGGTGTAGACAATATTCTTAGAATGACACCTAGAAATTGCAATGTCTAAAAGAAAGCTATCCATTTTGGCATACCAATCTCGAGGGGCTTTCTTGAGACCATAAAAGAATTTCTTAAGCCGACATACAAGGCTGAATTATACTTGTATAAATCCATAAGGTTTTCCATATATATTTCATCATGCAAATCCCCATGCAAGAAGATAGATTTAACATCCATGTGATGGACTTCCCATTTGAAAGAGGCAGCAAGGGAAAGAAAAGGGATGATAGAGTTAATTTTGGCAATAAGGGAGAACATTTCAATATAGTCAATGCCTTAAAGTTGTGAAAAACCCTTAGAAACAAGATGAACTTCATGTTTATCAACCTTTCCATCTGGTCCATACATAGTTCTGTAAACCCTTTTGCATCTAACAAGTTTTCATTCCTTTGGAAGAGGAACAAGATCTCGTGTATCATTAGCCAATAATGAATAATATTCTTCATTCATAGCTATGTCCCAATCTAGATGGACTGAATCTTCTACAAAGGTGTTAGGATCATAATCCGTTGAATCTTGAGCCAGTTAAGAAGAGGCTCTATCAAATTGAGAATGTGTACGTTGTTTATCTATAGGAGCACCTGCTGCATCACAAGTAGCATGAATCCATTTTGGAAGTTGAGGAGCTGAATGAAGATCTTGAGAAGGTGGGGGAGGATTTTCATCCTCACTACATCATTTGAAGAAGAAATATTTTTAGAAGTAGAAAGGGTAGAGAGGTGCCACATTCGCCAAACTAGGCTTGTAGGCTGATATATTTTCAGCAAACTTTGAATCTCTTCTATTGATAACATCTTTGGACTTAAGTGGAATACGTCCATATCCTTTGACATCTTCAGAATATCCAACAAAAATATATTTTCACTCCTAGGTTCTAAGGCTATATGTTTCTTATCTGGAATATGGGCCCATGCTTCACTTCCAAAAATGCGAACGTGACTTACATCTGGTTTAATTGAGCTCCATGCTTCTTCTGGAGTGATATTCTTTAAAACCTTAGTGGGAGTGAGATATACTATGTAATTTACACAATTAATTGATTCTTCCCAAGAATTAAGACTAAGTCCTTTAGATTGAAGCATACAATTAGCCATTTCCTTTAAGGTTCGAATCTTCCTTTTAGCTACACCATTTTGTTGTGGAATATATGGAACAATATGTTGCGTTTGAATTCCATGCTCAATGCAAAAGTTCATGAATTTGTTTTTAACATATTCTTGGCCATTATCAGATCTTAGCTTAAGAACTTGATGTTCAGATTTCTCAACAAAGACCTTAAAGGCCAAGAACATTTCAAATACTTCACTCTTGAGTTTTAAGAAGTATACCCAAGTTCATCAGGAGAAATCATCAATGAAAGTGAAGACATTCTTGTAGCCAAAGAATGAAGCAAGTGGAAGTGGACCACACAAATCACTATGCACAAGTTGTGAAGGGGTTGAGGTGTGCCAAGAGGCACATTTTGCAAAACAATCATGATGATGTTTTTTGAGTACACATTCGGAACAAACAACATCTCTACAAGCTACCATGGGAAGGCTTGTCACCATATATTCTTTACATATATTTTGAAGCGAGTGATATTTTATGTGACCAAATATCTCGTGCCAAAGTTTGATCACTTCATCTTTATGAGAAACAAATACCGAGGAAAGAGTTGATGACCCAAAGTTGTTAAAATTATATAACCCTGTACAATCATCAACAATTCGAGTAGCTAAAATCTATCTACGATCTCTTAGATCCTTAATTACAACACCACGAGGTGAAAGTTAAATGATTTTATCTTCACCTGAATGGGTTATTTGATACACAGATAAAAGGTTGCAAGATAGGGTTGGAACGCATAATAAATTATTAAATTTTCCATTGTCTAGATTAATAGTTCCAATTCCTACAACATGAATAGATCGCTCATCACCACCACATATATTTTTGGTGTTGCAATCATTTAAAGAAGAAAAAGTGGCTTTGTTTTTTTCCATGTGATAAGAAACTATAGAATCAATGAGCCACTCATGAGAATGAGAAGAAGAATATACACTTAGTGCATAATCAGACCAGAATGCTTCACAACCACATGAAAAATGTGTTATTCTTGAAGATGAAGTTTAAGTTGAAGAATGATCTACATGGATGTTATGCTTCTTCATTGTTTCTTCCAAGGCTTCCATCTTATTAAAGCATCTGTAATCTAAGTGACCATCTCAATTACAAAAGTTGCAATATTTATCA
Source organism: Pinus taeda (assembly GCA_000404065.3). Classification (NCBI taxonomy): domain Eukaryota; kingdom Viridiplantae; phylum Streptophyta; class Pinopsida; order Pinales; family Pinaceae; genus Pinus; species Pinus taeda. Next base: position 105,409 of record APFE030717157.1, read on the forward strand.
GTATTCTTCCCCTTGTTTTTATTTGTCTTATCATATTATTGAATTTTTTCATTCTAAGATTGAAATTTCTTAGGACCCTTGCTTGGTTTTGGACCATTCTTTTTAGGATAATTCTTCCTAAGATTCTTTGAATTTTGTTGTTGTTGGGTGGCTAAGTATTTCTTAGAAGAACTTCCATGATTAAGAAGACCAAGATGTAAGAGATTTTCTTGTTCTCTTATTAAAGAATCACAAAAGGCATCAAAAGAGCACGACTTGTAGTCTTGTCCTTGAGAAATGAAGGATTCTCTAGCATAATGTAACGTGGAAACAAACAAAGTGTAGGTTTGTCAAAACTTAGTAAGAATGGAATAGATGAGGCTACCATCTTCTCTCTTAACCTTAACACCTTCCAAGAGAAGTCTAAGGGCCTTGAACTTGGACAAAAAATATTCAATGGAAGAAAAAGTATTAGGGTCCAACATAAGCAACTCATTTTTGAGTTGATGGGCTCTAATTTCATTTTTAATTCCAAGAAATTTAGTGAGTTGTTTCATTGCTTCATTAGGGGTATCAAGTTCTGCTATATGGAATCTAATGTCAAGAGAAATAGACATCCCTATTAACCCGCATGCTTGATCTTGTCTAGTTTCCCAGTTGGTTTCCTTATCTTCATCCTTAGGTTTAGTTTTTTGGCCTAAGGCTATCTTGTAAAGACCTTTACGTCGAAGTAAATCCACAATATAGGACCATCCTTAGAAGTAGTTGGTAATATCAAGAATAACTTGGCATGGGCTTTCCATTTTAACATAGACTAAAGTTGTAGATGATGAAACGAAGTGTTCCAATGTAAATATCTCAAAAAATTAGGCTGATTAAAATAACACCTTTGAAAACGGCTTCCAGATGAAGAAGTTATGGCTCTTGGAAGAAATGTTGTTGAAAATTCCGACGAAGTGCGTGTATGTGTGAAAGTGAATGATAATTTTATATTTAAAAAAAAATCCTTTCCAAACTTAATCTAATTAGCTCACTTTAAAAAAATATTATCTAACCCACTTTTATATATAAGTGAAAGTCACTTTTACAATGTTACTTTATGAGCTATCAACTAAATTGCAACTTAAATAAAAGATAAAGAGACTTTAGAATTATAAGTTACTCACTTTTTGTAATGGGTGACAACACTTTTACATAAAGTAACTTTAAAGCATAAGTTACACGTGCTTTTTGAGAAAGTATCTCAACAAAAGGAAAGTCTTGAACTCAATACCTCTATTCTCATAAAGTAACTTTCGACCAAGTGAGCTAATTTAAAAGGTTAGTAATTTTTGGAAAAGAGGAAGGTTTTTTTTTGTTTTAGTAATGAAAACTTTGGGGCTCATGCTTACCTGAAAAATCACTTTTTGCCTACAAAACAAAAAATGACAGAACCCAACATGGACATAAAAAAAATCCAAATCTTATGGATTGAAATTAGCTTTTGCCAAAAACTAAATATTTCCCTATATATTTGTGATCTTCTGAGATCACACTAAGGCAAGGTGGAAAAGAGCATATGCATTAGAAAAATCATTCTTTTCTGTTTCTTATTTTTCCAGATCACGCAGAGTCATGGAGAAAAGAGAATACACAAAAATGAAAGGTACAGATCAAGTAATAAAAAAAAGGACAGATAGATAAACAAAAATAAAGAGAGAGATAGATAAATAGAACTTCAAATAAAGACTATATGCCTCCAAATCTTAAAAATGATGTAGCTAGGGCTAGAAGAAACCTTTTCACGTGAAACGAAAGGGGTTCCTCACCGGAACAGATGCTCCGAAGACAATAGAGTAGTCCTCTCAGTCAAAAAGTGATCAGAAATAGTGGATATAGGAAATGACAGTCGGATGCAGTTGTACTGCCTTCCGATTTGGATCACCAATGGATGTGTCCCTCAAACAGCTCTGATACCATGTAGGAATTTACAACGTAAGTTCCTTAGATAGAAAACCAAAGGACACCGCTCACAAATAGATCACATAACAATAAACTAGTATTCTTGACGTGGTCAAAACCCTCAAAGAGTCCACAGCCTGAGTCAACGTGACCACTTCAGATAATTGATAAATAAAAGAAAGAAAATTTACATAAGCTTCTCTCATGAACGCTCACCCTACAAATGACCCTCCATGCCCTTTAAAAACATATCATGCACCAATCAGGTGTTAGGCCATGTATCAAGTGCCAGTAATACCGAGGAGAGAATGAACTGTTAGATTTCTTAAGGTCTAGAACATATCGTGATGGTCAGATTGTAAATTACAAAAGTACATAGTAAAGAAACACACTTTACCTAACTCTACAGTAGACCAACTTATACTTAACTATTTCCTATGTGTTGGAATATCCTAACATGTAGTAGTGTTTACGATGTGTTTTTGTTTCACCTTTGATCGTGGAATAATCTCAAGCAGTGTGTCCCTGGAGGCTAAGGGCCCAGCCCTGGTGGAACACTTGCTCCTATACTATTACTTTTTGTTTATGTGTGGTTCTCATTATCACCTTTGTCCGGTAATCTCATATTTTTTGTCATTTTACATCACATCTCTGTTATATTTGATTTATGTTTGACCAAGAAATCTTGTTCTCTGTAACAGGAGTGTTGTATTGTTCACTCTAACACTATAATGCATTGTTGTTCCTTTAATCATTAATATAGTATTGCTGGTCTTTATGGAATGTTATCGCTGTTCAATTACAAAGTAACCATGTTGTAACATTCATCAGTTGGTATTGATGTATTCATCTATGGTTTACATTTAATTGTGATTGTTGTTCAACTGATATTGTTGTTGCATTACGAATTACAATCGTTATTATTTATAACTAAGATTTATATTTGTGGTATCGAAATCAGATTATTGCTTTTCTCAATATTGAGGTGTGCCATGTGTACTATTTATATTGGTTTATCGTGCACTTATGTTTCGCTCTGAGCACTGTTCTATATTTCATTGCTAATCAATTGTCGTTCTATTTCCATGTGCTATCCGATTTATCCTTAGAGTAAAGATTGGTACCTGATTTCTATAGGATACAATTGTTGTACTTATCTCTGAAGATTAAGGTGTTGCTGTTTATAAGAATTAGTTGCTACTATATTTTCTAGTTGCTATTCCATTCCCTAGTTGCTGTTCCATTTCCTGATTAATTGTGTTATCATTGCTTTGGTATGTAGAATGATCTAAGACTGTAGTGGGTGTTGACATTTGTTGTAGAGTCCCCAGATTGATGATTTGTTCCTTGATTATCTTTAGTTACATTAGTTTATAGAGGGATGAGTTACTGTTACTGGACCCTTGACTGATAAATTCCTTAGTTTCTCGAATGCATGATTTTAGCCTTAAATTGCTTTACTGTAAGTAGATCTTGTTTTAAGCATCCGTTTACTCTTGTATTTTGAGCACTATACTACTATCATTACTCTGACAAATGACAGCCTCAAACTGAGACACCCCTTGAAATAACAAAATGTTCTTGGATTGACAAGTTAATGTGAGGTAATTAGAGGTGAAAAAGACCATTCTTATGACTCGACATTCTGGCGCCATCACCAGGGAAAGAGTGTAGCCATTTGTCTCTTTTCAGAGTATTGTAAGAGCCTGCTAGGAAATAATTGTGTTTTAAAAACGGAAGGTAAGAACTTGCGTGTGGAGTATGCAATAGCCCTGCTCCCCTGCCCACTTTCCTACAAATTTGTTGATGTTTTGTTTACGTAGAACTTAGCAGTTGACTTGTGTGCATGACTAAGCAAAAGAAGCCAGAAAGGAATCCGAACCCTCTACCTAAGTCTGATAAAGCTAAGGGGATGGTCACCCTTGGCTAATCGACCTTTATAAACGAAATCCTTAAGAAAGTAGAATATCAACCTTCAGTAGGACCTAGAAAATTTACTTCTAGATAACCTACTAGTTCCCTTCAAGCCACAGGATCACCATTTGTAGCCTTTGTTGAGGTGCACAGTCAAACCGAAGAATAATATTTTCAAGAAATTGAAAATTCTAGCCCAGAACCATTACAAGAATGAAATCTTAGCAACCTTTGTGAAGGAAGAGGAGAGATAGGAGAAACTGAAGAACCAAAATCTCCTCTTGGGGTAATTCAGCCATTAAGTAGTCTAGATAAGGGAAGTGCTGCAAAAATCATTTATAACGAAGCTGAAAAACCTAAATCCCCCTGGACATTACGTAATCTCATTATCCCAGATAAGGGAAGTGTTGTCAAGGCCATTCCCGTTAAAACCATTTCCGCTCGACAACCTAGGAATACCCTCCTAAATATCCCAGAAGGTTATTGACATATATTTGACCCAATGGCCCAAAACCAGCCAAACACCAAAACCTCTACACTGCAATGCCCTATTGTGGATACTGCAGCTAATGCACCTATGAAAGCAATTCCTCTTCAGTATATCCCTACATTCCATGGCCTTACATCAGAGGATCTGGATGCATTCCTGTTTGAATTTGACGTGTTGTGTAGAGGATATGACTACATCACCGATCCCTAGAAACTAAAATTATTTCCCTCTACATTAAAAGGGGTTGCTTTAAGATGGTTTCTGGGATTGTGTGGTGGTGTTATAGATATCTTGGATCAAATGAAGGAGTGTTTGTCAAAAAAGTATCAGGATTATTATAGGTTTAGAGAGTTAAAAGATGAAATATTTCAGATGGTAGCTAGACCAAATGAAACATTAGAGGAGTATGTTGAACGTTTCCAGTATAATCTTCAAAGATCCCCTTATGCATCATTACCCTTACCTAATAATGTATTAAAAACAACATTAATTAGAGGAATGAAAGAGCAGTGAATTGAAACATTAAACATTATAGGAAAAGGAGATATTTATCAAGAAAATTTTTGCTGACATTATTAATCTATGTATCAGGTGTTCAATAGGTAGCACAAGACTAAAACCAGCATAGCATGATCAGTTTGCAAGAGATAATAGAATTTCGATAGAAGGAGTAACTCGTGCAGAAATTGGAAATTTGTTAGAAAATTTTAAAACTGATATATTGGGGACACTGACAACACAACTTGATGTTAGATAGGCCAAACAAAAGCAAGCAGAGGCAGAACAGAATTTGGAAATCTTCTGTCCCAGATGCAAAAGGAAACACAACCATAAGCAGTGTCCATTAGATGCAGTCCAAGTCTATGCCATTTGTACAAAAGATCACTCTACAAAGAGTTGTCCCTCACTTCTTGGATTGAAAGCAGTAGATAAGGAAGTGGAAGAAGAGCCAAAATTGGTGTATCTACTCAATCAATGCCATTAATGGTAGCCACGAAAATCAGGTATGTTTTCAGATCCATATTATTCTTTTCAGCCTCCACAATATCATGCTCAACAATATAATACAATGTGGAAAAATCAACCTCCATTCCCGAATTGGTCACATTAGTCATTCCCTTCATCATCTTCATGGTCGAATCAACCAAGCCAACCTAGTTGGCCAAATTTTCCCTATACCCCACCATATTGGTAAAATAATGTATATCCAGCACAATGGACCCCTCTTACTTCATAGGGTCAAGCCCGCAGACAAACTGACAAAGACCGATCAATCAACCAGTAGGAACCATCCCACTCCCTCAACCTACACTGCCAACCTTACAACAAAACCCCCAACCTAACTTAAGACTGCGACTCCCAGCCCAACCCAACCCTAATCCAAATAATAGACTAGTCCAATCTATCCAAATAATTGAAACACCAGAAATAGGAACCGATTTAAGGGACTGTAATCACCTTCAATTAAGATCTGGGCATATCATCGAAACAAAGAGAGATAAAACAACTCAAAGTGAAAATCAGTTACCTATAGAACAACCGCCATAAGAAGAGGATGTGACCAGACAACAACTCCATAATCAAGCAACCACATCCTCTCCCCCATTCCCATAATGATTAATTATACCTCAACCTATACAATATCTTGATTTTGACAATCTGGGAGAACTAAAAAACCTGTACATAAAAATTATATTCCTCCAAGCCATTCAAGATATCCTGATATATGCAAAGACTATCAAAGAATTATGTATAAAGAAACCAAGGAGGAATATAACAAACAATCCAAGAGCTCATGTAGTTGGCACTATATCCGACTTATTATCAGGAAAAGAAACACCTGTTAAATACGAAGACCCAAGAAATCCAGTAGTAACCATACAAATCTATGGTCAAACCTTCTCAATCTAGGAGCTACAATCAATATCTTAACAACTACCACTTTCCAGAAACTAGGCATTAAATCAGTGGAACGAACCTCTAATTTATTAGAATTGGCTGACCGATCCGTGGTTAGAGAAGAGGGCAGACTACATGATTTCATGGTATCCGTTGACTCCTGGGAGTATCCGGCCGAATTTCTAATAATAAACCCCAAAAACTAACTTGATGGACATCCATTGATTTTAGGCAAACCTTGGCTTGCAACTGCCGATGCTTATATTGGCTACCGACAAGGAAATATGACCATAACTAGAGGGGAAAATATCAAGAACCTAGCTTTATACCCTCCAGCGCAACCAAGTGTCACAATAATAAAAACTACCAAGCATCCTATATCATACCTCACCAAAAATATTAGATCTCCACTAACTATAAAAGAGGCCCTTGATTTCAAAGACCAAATAGAATATGATGCCATTAGCAATTTTATTAGCCAATCTAAACCCAGATCCCACATACAATGTCACATGATAGAAGAAACATTTGATAATGAATTAGAAGAAGATCCTCCTAAAGATACACACGAGCAAATAATACCCACTACTTTTGTTTCAAATAGCAAAATTGTAGAAATTGAGCCAGGAAAGACTTTAAACATTAATGCCAACCTGACTTCCGAAGAAGAAGAGAATCTCATCCAACTATTGCGGAAATATAAAGAAGCATTTGCAATGGACTACCGTAATATGAAAGGAATTGATCCTCAGTTATGTACACACCACATTTACATAGAAAAGGATATAAGACTTGTTCGCCATCCGCAAAGGAGACTCAATCCTCATCTAAAAGACGTTGTAAAAGTTGAACTTCAAAAAATTTTAGATGTTAACTTTATCTACCCTATCTCCGATAGTAAATGGGTCTCTCCACTTGTTGTGGTACCAAAGAAGAATGGAAAGTGGAGGATTTTTGTAGATTATAGAGAGCTAAATAAAGCAACACAAACAGTCCACTTTCGCCTTCCATTCATTGACCAAGTATTAGAAACTTCGGTAGGAAATAATTTCTTTTCTTTCTTAGATGGCTTCAGTGGTTACAATCAGATTCAGATTCCCCTGAAGACCAAGACAAAACCACTTTTACTTGTCCTCGGGGAACATTTGCCTACAAAGTTCTACCTTTTGGCTTATGCAATGCTCCTGCCACATTTGAAAGGGCTATCCTTAGTATCTTTTCAGACTTAGTAAATGAAGGGTTGGAAGTATAGATCGATGACTTTACGCCATACGGAGATGATTTTGACCCAGCACTAGACACACTGGAAAAAGTCCTGCAACACTGCATTGCCACCAGGCTTTGTTTAAGCCATGACAAATGTTATATGATGATGACTGAAGGACTTATCCTATGCCATTATATCTCAGCAGCTGGCATATAGGTAGACCCAGCTAAAATTCAAATAATTTTGCTAATTCCTATTCCTACCACACAAACAGAGGTACGCAATTTTCTTGGATTTTCTGGTTATTATAGAAGGTTTATAGAACATTTTTCGCATATTATTCCTCCTCTATATGCACTGATAGGTAATGTTGACTTTCTTTATATATAAAAATGTGACCATGCTTTCTAGGATTTGAAGAAGCTTATGCCCACAGCCCCAATCCTTCAAGGACCAAATTGGGACCTGCCATTTCAAATTCCATCAGATGCCTCAAATACAGCTATTGGAGCAGTTCTTGGGTAGGAAGAAGACAAAAAAACATACGCAATCTATTATATTTGCAATAATTTATTTCCTACTAAATTAAATTATACAGTTACTGAAAAGGAATTTCTAGTTGTAATACATGCTGTCAATAAGTTCAGGCATTACATTACTGGATATCCTGTTACCTTGTATAGAGATCATTCCACCATAAAATATTTAGTAAATAAACCAATCACAAATGGTAGAATAACTAGATGGCTGATTTTGTTGCAGGAATTTAATATTACAATCAAAGAATGACCTGGAAAGAAAATCCTGTAGCTAACTTTCTCTCATGAATGCCAAAACCAGTGGACACAACAGCAGTTGAAGATCAATTTCTAGATGAGCATTTGTTTGTTGTCACTGCTAAAACACCCTGGTATGCTGATGCTGTGAATTACTTAGTAGTAAGTAAATTACCGAAACATCTAACCCCCAATGAAAGAAAACAAATTGTCTAGCGAACTGCTCGATTTTCTTGGATTAGGAGCTACCTGTTCCATACAAGGGAAGATATGCACATCAGGAGATGCATCCACGAGGATGAAATTTTTGATATTTTAAAATCCTGTCATGACAGACCATCTGGTGGACATTTCGCCAATCGTAGAACTAGGCATAAGGTCCTACAAATAGGGTATTATTGGCTCACAATCTTCTAAGATGCAAAGAATTTTGTTCAAGCATGTGATAGCTGCCAAAGAGCAGGGTGCCCTGGTCAATCCAACAAAGTGCCCTTGAATCCACAGCTAGTTATTGGACCATTTGAGCAATGCGCCCTCGATTTCATTGGACCAATTAACCCATCCTCGAACTAGAAAATGTATATTTTGGCAGCAACGGAATATGTCACCAAATGGGTTGAGGCAGAGACATTGCTGAGAGCTACAGAGGATTCTGTCATACTGTTCTTCTTCCATATATTTGTGCACTATGGGCTTCCAAGAGAAATAATTACAGACGGTGGACCACAGTTTACTGGTAAGAAGATTGCTGCAACACTAAAAAATTATCATATCCAGCACAAAATCACCTCTCCCTACCACCCATAGGCAGATGGTCAAGTAGAAAGCATCAATAAAATAATAGAAGCAATCTTAATTAAAACCATTGCATCACGTAGACGTGATTGGGCTGCAAGACTACCAGAAGCCTTGTGGGCTTACAAAACAACATGGAGAAGCACTACCGGCTATTCACCATACCAACTGGCGTTCGGAAAGGAACCCATTTTTTCCATAGAATTTGAAATCCAAACACTACGAATAGCACAAGAAGTCGGCCTAGATTTGAACGAGGCACAAACTAATAGATTACAACAAATCAATGAGCTAGATGAAATCAGGCTCTCTCCCTCCAAAACACTGCATTAATCCAATAGTAGCGAGCTAAATGGCATGATGCTCTCATTAAAAATAAAGTCTTCCGTGAAGGAGACTCGACGCTTTTATACGATTCTAGGTTTCAGGATTTTTCCAGGAAACTTTAGACTTGTTGGCTAGGGCCATATGAAATCCAGGAGGTACATGATAATGGCACCCTTACTCTAATCACCATTGATGGATCTGGATATACCTTTAAGGCAAACAGTCACTGAGTTCGACTATATCGTAAACCACTTACTCAGGAGTCCTTCTACCAGCAACTACGCAAAGACTCTGACATGCAAATTTTGGGGCAGGAAGAGAAATCTTCCTCACCTGTGATTCATTAAGTGATTCAATTTTTTTTTCGTTTTGTACATAATTCTTTCTTTTTGTTAGCATAAATTACTTTTTGTACATATTTCTTTGTATTTTCACCTTACAGCACCTTCACCATACTGCTGTTCTTTTTTTAGGGAAACAAAACTGTCATTTTTGTTGTTCTTTTTCTGAAGGGATAGCACTTTGTGTGCACTTTTGTTATTTCTACTATTCATTTTTCCATAGGAACAACATTTTTGTTTTGTTGTTCATTTTTCAAAGGAACAACAAATTTTGTTTCAGTCATCTTTTTCTCTCTTTCATTTTGTTGTTCCTTTTCCAAAAGAACAACATTTGTGTTTTCTGTTGTTCCTTTTCTAAAGGAACAACACTTTTTGTTGTTCCTTTTCCAAAGCAACGGCATTTGTGTTTTCTACTATTCCTTTTCTAAAGGAACAACACTTCTTACTATTCCTTTTCCAAAGGAACGACATTTGCATTTTCTGTTGTTCCTTTTCCAAAGGAACAAGACTTTTGATTTTTGTTGTTCCTTTTCCAAAGGGCTGTTCCTTTTCTAAAGGCACAACACTTTTGATTTTTTTACTGTTCCTTTTCCAAAGGAACAACACTTATGATTTTTTTTGCTGTTCCTTTTCCAAAGGAGCAACACTTTTCATTTTTGTTGTTCCTTTTCCAAAGGAACAACACCTTTGACTTTTTTCTGTTCCTTTTCCAAAGGAACGACATTTGTGATTTTCGTTGTTCCTTTTCCAAAGGAATGGCATTTGCGCTTTCTGTTGTTCCTTTCCCAAAGGAACGACACTTTTGATTTTTTCTATTCCTTTTCCAAAGGGGCGGCATTTGCGTTCTCTTCTATTCCTTTTCCAAAGGAACAACACTTTCGGTTGTTGCTACTCCTTTTCCAAAGGAACGACACTTGCATTTTTTGTTGTTCCTTTTTCAAAGGAACAACACTTTTATTCTTTTGCTCTTCCTTTTTGAAATGACAAGATTCTTGTATTCCTTTTACTTATGCTTGTTCTCCTCACTATTCCAATTTAAAGATGTCTGTTGTTCCTGTTGTTTCAAGTCTTTTGGAACACAGCTATAAAATTATGAAATGGATATCAAACTATAGCATACTGAAATCAGTAAATTATATAAAATTGCTATTTTTTACAAGAAATTGCTCTGAATTGGTAAGAGGAAAGAGGGAAGGATACAATTATCCATTATTTTTGCTGGAATTATTCTACTAATACTGATATGATTGCTTATCTTTATCATGTTGGTTCCTTTTAAAATTATCATAATCTTCTTTGATCATTATTAAGGAATAAGAACAAAGGGTCTACATTCTTCTATTGAGATGTTAAGACTTCTTCCATCATTACTACTCTTAAGGAGTGCTGAACCACCCTCTGTGTATAAATAGGGAGTACTTTAAGAAAAAAAAATAGAAAAAAGTTTATATAACTTATCGGTTGTCAAATGCAGGATAGGGGGTCTCATCAAGAGCCAGCCTGCCATGATCATAAGGAAGAAAGTTAAGTGGCATTCCCACTATGGCCACCACACCAAGGGATATGATCTAGGAGGCACATAAGATGAAATAAAGAGCCCTTGGAATAGGAGGTCTTATCATGAGCCGGCCTCCCCACCTTTCACTCCTTCCTGGTGAATGGAATTATGGCTAACTGGTCACCAAGACAGCCTAATGGCCTACATTTTGACATTGCACAACACTTCCTAAGCATACACAAAGGATCATCATTCCATGGCTGGAACAAACAACTCTGTCAAGGTTATGGAAACTTGTCAGCATCAGAGCTTTGTTAATGGTATTGAAGTCACATTCCTTATACAGCAATAGTAATCATTAGCACCCTTCTATCTCTTATACCTTTGTAATATGTCACATAAGATTATGCATATCATTTCCCCGAACCATTAAACACATGAAAATCTATTATAACCAATCATGATGGGAAAAGTTGATAATGACCGCATTAGACTCTGTGTGCACCTCAGCTGTCCTATCCTCCCAGCCTCACATCATATCACAGCAGTCCCTTATTTGTTATGTGATCTGACTATAAACCTCGATTTTGGCAATTTGCTCCTTTTGTAACAGATGGCATTTGGGCATATGTTGTTCCTTTATGACTTTGTATTCTAGCATTCTAGAATGTTGCTCCCTCATTTGACGGCCGAGGATGACCTATTACATTACAGGGGGGAGGTAGGTAACCTCATCATCCCCTGGTATACATGTCAGACTACTATTCGGGAAATCGTTTACTTGGTAATCGCAAAGCTTAGTGGTATATTGTTTTTTCAATTTGCATGGCTTGCTATTCCTAAGGCATTTCCGTAGTATGCTTTGCAGCAATTAGTAAGTGACTCGGGATTTGAGCGAGTCCTGCTATTTTGTTAGTTTATCTATGTTCTAATAGTTTGAACAACCTACTGTTCCATTACCATCTCTGAGATTTTACAGTGAAGCCAAAAGCATGGGAGCAAGATCAATTGAGAGTCTATGATGATGCACGGGAAATCCTAGAAAGAGAAGGTTGGTCAATTTATCTCAATCATTTACCAGAATCCAATGAGACCATAGCAATAGAATTCTTGTGGAACTTTCAAGAATATCACTCCACAGTAAGGGGGAGACACATAGTAGTCACCAATGGCATAATTGCAGAGGTCTCGGGACTGCCAGCCACTGGACCTCTATGGACGTTAAAGAAGGAGAGACTGCAAAAGATCATAAAAATATTCCAGGATGAAGGCCAGAACCTGATAGTCAAAGGAAAGGGAGTTCTACCAGCATCATTAGGAAAGTCGTGGGTAGAATTGGCGAAGATCATCTAGAGCTACATCACCTGTGAAGGTAGGAAAGACGTGGTAAGACCACAACACCTTAAACTTTTAGCCATATTAAAATAGAAATGCTTTGTAAACTTACCTGCATTTTTAAATTCATTACTTCATGATGTTTCCCAAAGCATGAAAAAGGCACAGCATGTAGAATCAGTAGTAAGTCACCATGGGCTGATATGGTTGATAGTTAGCTATAGCCTCGCTCAGCAACAGAGAACCTGAGAATAACTAATTGCCATGATAGACAGGGGATTGACTATTCCATCCCCAAAACGTAAGCATGCCACCAGTACACAAGATAGACCATTGAAATGAAGGAAATTAGTCAGATTGGCATGGATGAGAGGGAGGCTGGAAAATTCCCAACGGAATACTAGCCAACTAGTAGAGATAGACGATTCAGGGGATGAGCAACCCCTGCAATTGGAAGGAGAAGAGAATGAGAAAGGATTGGAAGGAAATGAGGAAGGAGAAGTGGAGGAAGAGACAGAGAAACCTGGGCAGGAGGAGGAAGAAACAGAGCAATGCAAAGACAACCCCTTGCAAAATCCATTGTAGGAAGATGAATTGGCCAAAATTCAGGCCAATATGGCGAATATGCCCAACCTCTCAGCCTGCTAGGTGTCCATGTTTAAGAAGAACGAAAAGAGCATTATGCTCAAGACAAAAATGCACCTGAAGAATTACATGAGGAGGAAGTAGAAAAAGATAATCATCTTGTTCATGATGAAGGTATGATAGGAGAGAAAAGTGGTATAGAGGAGGAACAATTGGTTCCTAGTGAGAATAAATCGGAATAATTTCAAGAAGAAGAACGGGTGGAAAAAGAAGTCACCCAGGGAATAATATAACCGACTAAGGTTTGTGCTCTTGAGCAACCCGAATAGAGCAATGAAGGAGCACCCCAAGAAGAAAATGAGGGAATTGACCGAGATAACAGTCCAGGCCTAAGTAAATAGACAGTTGTTCCTTCTAAGGAAATAGAAGAAATTAAAAGATTACGGAGAGAACAATGAATATTATTGAATGTGATAGTTCGACTTCGATAACAAATTAGGGTTTCGAAAATGAGGAAAAGGGTAAAAAGGACTTCGGGGGTGAGACATGCAACCACTCCAGCAAGACCCCTCAAGAAAAAGGTTCGGAGGACTCAAGTCCACCGTGCTGTTCAAAACCCTGTTGAGGAGCGGTCTGCTATTCCAAACCTTGTTGAGGAGCAGTCTACTGTTCCAAACCTACTGAGGAGCGGTTTCCTATTCAAAACCTTGTTGAGGAGCAGTCTGTTGTTCAAAACCAAATGGAACAGCATTCAACTGTTACCCATGTCGGAGTACAAACAGATGATATATCGGCCTATGACAAAGAAGTGTAGATAGAAGCATAGCCCTCTGAAGAAATGCGAACCATAAACACGAGACGATGAAATAAGATGATTCAAGTGAAACTCCCACTCACCACCACCATGTGGGACAATGATCTGAGGACAGTAACCCTACGAGAGGGTTTGATGCAGGCTCAACAAGCAGTAGAAAAACTTATGGAACAAACAATTTCTCGACAAAAGTATGAATAGTTACAACAACAAATAAGAATGTCAATCTATCTGAAAGATAGGCCTTTGAAGGATGCAGAAAGGGAGAAGAAAAAGTCACAAAGGTAACTCATAGGTTAGATATAGTTATCAAGCAGATGGATACCTTATGCTCTTTGTACACTGATGTCCTACCATGTAGAGCCCTTACTAAGAATTATTCCTTGTTTTTAATGGAATGATCTTTGCAATTGAAAATAAAGGTTGTAAGAGCAGGAGCCCCTATACAAATTAGTGCCATTGATGATTTTATAAATTGTTGTAAGCACTATGGGGTAAAGGTTCAAAGATTATTGTGTGAATTCTATCTACATAACCTTGTGTTAGAACAAGAGACAGAGCAGAACCTCGACCCTTTTGTTGGGGATATCCAACTACAGGCATTTATTTCATTTGGAGTTAGTCAAATCAAATGGCTTAAAGCCTATAATGCCTTCCAAAGACAAGAAAATAGATTAGACTTATGGGTAAGAGCTGAGCCTAGAAATCAAGTGCAATTATGGAGGAAACATAGCAACCTCATGGGGACTCCAGGCGTGATTGAAGCATTAGGACCCATTCATACAAGAATCAATCGGCAGAGAATATAATACTTTTTCACTATTAAAGACCTCGCCATTGATGTGGCTAAATTTCGATATCAGATCTCTAATCTGAATATCCAACTCAGGGAACCATTTAATTATGAGAGCTTTAAGTTAGCTGCCAATCGCTTGAATCTCTATGGTGAATTTATCTTGAGAGCAGGGCCATCATGGTTAGGATATAGGTTCCGGAGTCTGATTATTTGGCACCCTGCGCTTGGATACCAAGCCCTGTATTAGATGCCCGAGGGTTATGCAGGCCATATTTTTGAACACCTAGTTAGGCATCATGGCTATAGACCACCACATGAGATCCCATCTCTAGCCTACTCTCTCACTACCTTACATGTCAACTACAATCTTTTCATGAGGGCATGAAAAAGTGTAAGCAGGGGGGTGTTTGGAGTACTAAAGAAGGTATGTTTTTGTTGACTATTTTTGTATCTTTTCACTAAAACTCACAGCCCCTTTGCATCGTGAACTAAGTAGATAATAAGAAATCATGACAAAATCTGTAGGATTTATATGCACCATGGAAACATTGATAATTTCCATTTCTTATGCAGTATAAAGCAAAAACAAAAGATTGTTGTTCAAAAGAAAAAGGTAGGGCCAAATTAACTGATGTCCCTTTGGCAGGGAACCACATGCAAACAAGGTGATCCAAATTAAAGCATGTCAGCCAGGGAAAGGAAAAGGAGATATCGACTCGACGCAAGAAAATAAATGGATAACTGGGAATTAACAGTTTGGCGAATCCCTTAGGATCCTTTGATCCTGAGGGATCACTACCTTAACTATTTTTGCATCATTGATATCTCTGCCTTAGCTGTTATAAAAAGGGGCATCATCGCTAGATCGGGGGGGGGGATTGGCTGTCATTTTTCTATGTAACTTTTCTCTGAATTTCTGACTTTGATCATTGACTCTCGTTGAGAAGTGATCCGCTGCAACTCTATTTTAATGCTTTAATAATAACCTGGTTGATGTTTCACCTTTGATCCTGGAATAATCTCAAGCGGTGTGCCCCTCAAGGCTAAGGGCCTGGCCCTGGTGGAACACTTGCTCTTGTACTATTACCTTTTGTTTGTGTGTGGTTTTCATTATCAGCTTTGTCCGGTAACCTGATATGTTTTATCATTTTACGTCACGACTCTACTATATTTGATTTATGTTCGACCAAGCAATCTCGTTCTCTATAACAAGAATGTTGTATTATTCACTCTAACTCTGTAACACATTGGTGTTCCTTTAATCATTAATATCATATTGCTGGTCTTTATGGAATGTTATCGATGTTCAATAACAAAGTGACTATGTTGTAACATTCATAAGTTGGTATTGTTGTATTCATCTATGGTTTACATTTAATTGTGATTGTTGTTCAACTGACATTGTTGTTCCATTACGAATTACAATCGTTATTCTTTGTAACTAAGATTGATATGTGTGGCATAGAAATTAGATAACTGCTTTTCCCAATATTAAGGTGTGCCATGTGTACTATTTATCTTGGTTTCTCATGCACTTACATTTGGCTATGAGTACTATTCTATATTTCATTGCTATTCAGCTACTACTCTTTTTCCGTGTGTTGTCCGATTTATCCTTAGAGTAAAGATTGCTACCTGATTTCTATAGGATACGATTGCTGCACTTATCTCTAAAGATTAAGGTGTCTTTGTTTATAAGAATTAATTGCTGCTACATTTTCTAGTTGTTGTTCCATTTCCTAGTTATTGTTCCATTTCCTAGTTTCTGTTCCATTTCTTGATTATCTATGTTATCATTGCTTTGGTGTGCAGAATGATCTAAAACTATAGTGGGCATTGACATTTGTTGTCTAGTCCCCAGATTGATGATATGTTCCTTGATTATCTTTAGTTACATCAATTTAGAGAGGGATGAGTTACTGTTACTAGACCCTTGACTCATAAATTGCTTAGTTTCTCGCATGCATGATTTCAGCCTTAAAGTGCTTTACTGTAAGTAGATCTTATTTTAAGCATCCATTTCCTCTTGTATTTTGAGCACTATACTACTAGCATTACGCTGACAAATGATAGCCTCAAACTGAGACACTCTTTGAAATAACAAAACGTTCCTGGATTGACAAGTTAATGTGAGGTAATTAGAGGCGAAAAAGAACATTTTTACGACTCGAGAGTTACCAACTTTCACTCTATAAGAGTTAGTATAATCATTATAAGCTTTAAAGAATAGAAATAAATCCATTTTTACTTACCTAATGGCTATGCCAATTCAAAAATATACCACCGTGCAATTTTACCGTAAATTTCAAACCATGGAAGTACAAATTCCATATTTACATCAAGCTAATAATATTTTAGAAATCATTTATTGTTCTTGTTATTTATAATAGATTAAAACCATTGTATTACTGTAGTTGGTAGAATTATTATGCTTATATTTTAGTTTCAAATGTTACATATGCATTGTTCATGCATGAGTGAAGTTTAGGATTACTTCTATTTCCTACCATATTCAAGGTGGATATATTGTTGTCTACCTTTTCCATGTACACTTAGTTATGCCTAAGTTGGGCTACTTTTCAATTTGCTTTTCCTATGAATAGGCTTTGTAGCACTCTAATTTTTTCCCTTTTTCATCCTGCATTACATGTGTTGATGAGAGTTATACACAATTTTTCTTTGGTGTACAATCACAAGATATCCCCATTTTGTGTTCATATTCATATTAACTCTCTCTCAGTCACTATGTTAATTTACTTTAGTTATTTTCTTATATACTGGTTTACAACATGTTATTCAATTCATTCAAAAAGATGTTATTTTAATAAATTTAACCTCTAGGAGAATGTGGATGTTAATAAACAACAATTTTATCCCAACATGAGAATAACCAACTATCTTATTATACCACTCACATAGTAATTGTACTTGTTACCATAATCTCCTTCTCATTTATTCTTATGTTCAATAACTATCTCCTTACCTTGTCCCCATTATTGATTAAAGTGCTTGGGGTTACATGTATGCCAACTATGGGGTCCTTCCCCATTCTATATTCCCCACCTATTAGCTACCTCAACACATGATGTTAGTTTGTTTGTCTTCTCATATTTATTTTGTACGCATATGCTCATTCTAATTAATTATTTGACCAAACATCATTTTTGCATATAGAAGTCATATTGAATTTCATTAAAGTACTTATCTGGGGTAACACCGAGTATTGGTGTGCTATCCTTTCCATGTCAATAAGCATAGATCACCCTTTTTCAATAGGTTATTAGCATTCTCTCTCTCATAGTTTTATTTTTTTCTTAAAATTATATGCCACATTTCCTTAGTTACTTTACCTCGTTATCTTGTCGTTTATAATCACATTTTTTTATTATCTATATCAACCATCAATCGTTCAATAAACATTAGCACAATAGACTCATCAAAGTATTTACTATAGACATCCACTTTCGTGTGTATCTTATCATGCATATATATACATGTGTTTCTATGTCCTTTTCATGCTATGCTATTTTACAAAAGAAAAATCCTTAGACCATGAATAACCAGGTTGAGTGTTTTCCCCTTGTAGCTTACCACTGTATTATCTCTCTATCTCTCTCTCTCTCTCTCTCTCTCTATGTATATTATTTGTATATTTATATATATATAGATATATATATATAATATATTATATATATATATATATATATATATGTATATTATATGTAATATATATGTATATAATATATATATGTATATACATATATATATATATATATATGTTATATATATATATGTATATATATATATATTATTACATATATATATATATATTTATATACATATATATATATATATATATATATATTATATTATATATATATATTATATATAATGTATATACATATATAATATATATTATTGATATATATAATACATCATATATATTATATTTATATTATATATTATATATATATATATATATATTATTATATATATATATATATATTTATAATTATATCTATTATATATACTAGATTGCTCATGGAATCGAGCCTACATATACTCATGTTTATGCTGTTGTACCAACTCAAATCAAATCTTTAGATATCAAAATTACAACTAACAGTCATTTAAAATTCTCTTGTCATCTTTATTTCGACCAAGCTTAACTTGTCCAATTGTGAGGTAGTTATGAAATAAACCAATTAGTCAATCATACGATGATTTGGTATTACGAGTTTGTAACTCACAACAATCTTGAGAATCGTACATCCATTAGGTACAAGAAATTCAAAACCTTTCTAGATTTCTTTTTATATATAAGTTTTTTTTGGGGGAGTTGCATTTCCTTCCTAGTAGATTTACATATTGTTGAAAATTACTTTAATCTTTCTCACTTTATACTTAGTAAATTTAGTGTAAAGTAAATATATTTTTGAGTGTCAACAACACTATTTCGAAGCGCTTCTATGTTTATTTTGTGCCTAAAAGTAATCCATATACTATTATCATGTTAGTTTCAACTTAAACCGTCAAATATGCTACTCACTTTACTATTTCAAGACTAGTCTCCTTTAGGTCACAAGTTATTATTATACTTTATCACAACTTGCCTCCATTTCGCTAGTTTTAAAAAAAGAAAAAATTATTAATTACTTTACTTCTATAAACCTCTATCTTGATGGTTGGTTCCATCTATTATACTATCGTAACATGTGTTGAAAATAATACTGAGAGGGGGGGGTGAATCAGTATTATCTAGTTCTTTTACCAAATCTTCCTTATTTACACTTTGAATTATTTTTGCATATCAGTACCATAAAATAATGAGCATGGACAAGAAAAACAGACAGTCACATCAAAGAACACCAGATATAAGGTGGAAACCCAATGTGGGTGAAAACCACCTGCTGCAATATGTCTCTATCTTCTTTCAAATTTAGAAACTTCTTTTACAATGGTCTTGTACTCGTGCAGTCCTTTACCAGTACGCAGGCTGCAACCTACAGAGAGCTACAACTCTCT
>APFE030717157.1:136096-148010 GCA_000404065.3 Pinus taeda
TGAAAGATCTTCCTTCAAGCGATCAAGCTTCTTCAGAAGGACTTGCTCTGATACCAATTGTTGAAAATAATACTGAGATGGGGGGGTGAATCAGTATTATCTAGTTCTTTTACCAAATCTTCCTTATTTACACTTTGAATTATTTTTGCATATCAGTACCATAAAATAATGAGCATGAACAAGAAAAATAGACAGTCACATCATAGAACACTGGATATAAGGTGGAAACCCAATGTGGGTGAAAACCACCTGCTGCAATATGTCTCTATCTTCTTTCAAATTAGAAACTCCTTTCACAATGGTCTTGTACTGGTGCAGTCCTTTACCAGTATGCAGGCTGCAACCTGGAGAGAGCTACAACTCTCCCTCGTTTTCCAGTCTCTCCTGGAAGGGAGCTACAACCCCCTACTTCTTTTTCTTTCAAGGACCACTTTTCATAAATTTTCAAACTGGATCCATAAACATCAAATGGTCATCAAGTACATGTAGATTTCACAGTCAACAGCAGTAACCAGATCAACAAAACAGAACTAAACCCAGAACACCTTATCAATAGAAAAATTCAGTCAACAGATAGTCATGAGACAGACACGCAACTTTCCTTTCTTTGGCCTGCATCTCTAAGCACTTCACCCTCTGCTTCTTTGCATATACCCGCAGAGTTCCTTCTGTTGCACTGCGTGCCCACGCACTGCTTCTTCTACCGTGCTGCGTACAGTACGCACCTAGATGCACTATCGCGCCGCGTACTGCCACAGTAGGCACGCACCCAGAAATACTATCGTTCATCCTACTTTTACTGTGCGTACGCACCTGAACCACTGCTGCTCTACATACCCACGTAGTCACCCTTCTTCTTCTCTGCATACCCACGCAGTTCGCCTATTTCTGCTTTGCGTACCCACGCAGAGGCACTGCTAAACACCTGCGTACTTCAGATTAGGGCCGAACTTGCATATCACCAGTATGCTACAGTTAGACGGATGCCCAGATCTGATCAAGCACTTGAGAGATCACCCTTCACAGATTCGCTTTCCACTTCACTTTCATATAGATCACGCTTTTGAAACAATAACCCAATATTTTAGATCTTAAGATATTCAACCCAAAAGCATACCCAAGCCAAATGATCTCCTTTGCTTTATATAGGCAAGCTCTTCCTCAAATCATGGATCAATACCACGAGCCAAAACCATAATAACAAAAATACCATTGGCTAAACACATAAGAAACCCCACGTGTGCTTTTCTCTGCCTTGAAATGAGTGCACTGGGGGTACGCACCTCCTGAACGACTGACCTGCGTGCCTGGCCGTGGTCCCTTCACAGTGTACCTGCGGGTACACATCTTCTGAACTGATCTCCTGCGTACTTCTTAATATTCAACATATTGAGAGCCTTGCCATGGGTGTTGCCATCAAGTACAACATCTGTAACATACAACCATACCAGAAACATAATGCCAACAACATGTCTTTATGTAGCAACCTTCATAAAGATATTTTCGAGTGAGAATGTTTATTAATTCCCTTACCATTTTGTTTAAATTAGACACTCATACCAGTCAATTATTACTATATTGGAATTATTTATACCTGATTTAAGTTTTAATCTTATATTGTCACCACTATTAATGTTTATCATAGCATTTTCTAGTAATTAACTTTGTTAGGTCCCCATACTACTAGTGTAACTGCTTATTATTATTAGTAAAAGCACATTATAATATTGTTGTGCCCATGTAGTCCCCATATTGTTATTATTGTCCCCCATATAAGCCCATTATTATTGTTATTGTGCCCTTACATTATTGTTGTTATGTCAACTCTGATTATATTATGGCCCCTTACACTTTCATATATAGAAAGGAGGTCCTGACATTTGTATCTTGCAAGAATTGTTCCTTTATCTAATGTAAAGGAGGTTGCCCCCTCGAAGAGGTGTATTTTGAGAGTGTTTACCTATCTTTTCTATCTTTTTGTGAGGTGGTTTCATAACATTTGGTATGATATATTTGGATTCTAGGTTTTCGCTACTCCAAAGAGGTCATCATGGAATTTTTGCTATATCGTTTTTGCTATGGACTCATTTGACTTGAAATAATTATGAACCTCGAGTCCAAATTTTAGACTTCTCTCGTTATATTTTTGAAGATATGATCTCAGGAGATTAGGGTTTTTGAAACCTCCAGAATTCCATTTCGAATAGATCATCATGGAATTTTCTCTATAATTGTTTTTATGCAAAGTTTCAGACTTGGAAAGTAAGATCCATTCGAGTAGTAATTTTGATGAATGTCGAGCCCAAATTTTAGATGATGGTTTGCTATATTTTTGAAGATATAGTCCAAGACATTTAGGGTTTCTGTAGGCTCCTAAATTACATCCTAAATAGGTGACCTTGTCAAAATCGTCACAACTTTCTCTCTTAGCATGAAATTGGAATTTCCTAAGAAGTTGCAAAAAGAGGACTGACTGTAGTTTTTGGTTTATCAGTTTTAGTTCCTAAGATTGAAACAGTGACACGTGGCACTTCGTACAAGTTTGCTCTACTGAAATAGTCTATAACCAGGTCATTGTGGGAGATTTGAAATAACGCTTCCTTGAAAAATCGAATCTTGATTAGACTTGTAGGGTTAGAAAGAGGACTCAGAGGACTACTGCAAAATGAAATTTGAGAACTTGGAGATCTCAAATTATAGAGTTATAATCATTTCAAGATAGAGATCCTAAAATCAAGGAAAGGTGACATGAAGAAGTTTGATGGCAAGGATCTGGTAAGTTGGATACTATAGTTGGAAAAATATTTTGATCTACATGAGGTGCAACTGTTACAAAAGATACATATTACATCTTCATATTTAGAACCAAATCAATTTTTATGTTATAAAGGGCTTTTTTCTAGTAAACCACTTGTTATGTGATCAATTTTCATGGAGGAAATGATAGCACATTATGAGGATACAAATAGCAACAACTTCTTTAGCCAACTGATACATCTCAAAGAAAAGTGCTCAATGGCAGAGCCTATTGAGGACTTTCAAAAATTGAATATAAGGGAAAATGATATTCTAGAGAAGCAAATGATTGATGTATACATAGGGACTTTAAAGGATATTGTTGAATGTGAGGTTCCTCTTTAGGAACCTGATTCATTGGAGAATGCATTTAGGTTTCCAAGAAATGTGGAAAGAAAAACTATGGCAACAAGAAACTCTACCTCAAACAACTGTAATTATTGAAGTGTTGTTTCTCCTAGCCTTCCACAACCTACAAGGTTGACACCACAATAGTTGGAAGAAAAAAGAGCAAAAGGTCTTTGTTACAACTCTAATAACAAATACATTAAAAGTCATAAGTTTGCTGAGAATAAATTATTTTACATTGATTGTGGAGAGAATGAAGAGAGGGATCAAGAAGCATCAAAAGAAGAGGATATACACTAGGAACCAACCCCAGATAAATAAGAAATGAATTCGACCATATCTTCTAAAGTATTGGCAGTAATTACCACTCCTCAAACTCTCAATATAGAAGGACATATAAGGAAGGAAAATGTTCAAGAACTGAAAGATCACATCAAGCATCAAGAAACGAATACGACCATATGTTGTAATGCATTGGCAGAAATTACCATTCCACAAACCAATATAGAAGGACATATCAAGAATAAAAATTTTCAAAAAATGAAAGATCACATCGAGCATCAAGAAATGAATCCAACCATATCTTGTAATTCATTGGAAGAAATAACCACTTCTCAAACTCTCAAGATAAAAGGACATATCAAGAAGAAAAATATTCAAGTAGTGAAAGATTACATCGAGCATAAACAACAATTTCTTGAACGTTTAAAAGATAATGCCACTTTGGTGCAGAATCGAATGAAACAACAGGCATATCAACATCGCAGTGAAAGAAGTTTTGATGTAGGTGATTGGGTATTTTTACGGCGACATCTCAAGAAAGCTATTTATGAGAAGGAAATGTTGGTAGTACTACATGCGCTTAAGAAATGGAAACCTTAACTAATGGGAAGACACTTCAAGGTAAAAATGGATCATGATAGTCTTAAATACTCTTTATAACAGAGATTATCTTTAGCATAATAGAAAAATGGGTCACAAATAGGTTGGGTTATGACTTTGAAATCATCTACAAAAAAGGGAAGAAAAATGTTGTTGCAAATGCACTCTCAGGAAAGGATGAGGATGTGGAAGCATTGTTTTGTGTTATCTCTATTATCCAACTAGATTGGATAAATGAAGCAAGGGATGAATGGAAGAAGGACGAAGAAGTGTGGCCACTCATTCAAAAATTGCAGAAGATCCTAGTTCAAACAATATTTCGAGAACTTAATGAGGAAGGAAAAATCATATTGGAACATGGAGCAGTTATAGAAACAAGAAATTACCAGCTATGAAATCAATCAATTTCAAAGTATGTCATCAATTGGAAGAACCTACGCGTTGAGGATTCCACATAGGAGGACAACAATTTTATACAAAAGCATCAAGAATTACTCAAGCATTGAGGACAAAACTTTTTGAAGGAGAGGAGCATGTTAGGTCCCTATACTAATAGTGTCACCCCTTATTGTTATTAGTACAACCACTTTATTATATTGTTGTGCCCATGTGGTCCCCATATTGTTATTATTGTGCACCATACAATCCCATTATTGTTATTATTGTGCCCTTGCATTATTATTGTTATGTCGGCTCTGATTATATTATGACCTCTTAGACTCCAATATATAGAAAGGAGGTCTTGTCATTTGTATCATTCAAGAATTGTTCATTTGTGTAATGTAAAGGAGGTTTCTCCCTCAAGAAGGCTTATTTTGAAGGGACCTAACAAGTTTGGTGCAAGGGATTATGACCATTTCCACTAGACACCTAAGATAACTCCAATTAATTCATATTAATACATATTTTGCCAATCATAAATGTTCTATATTCCCATTCCACTTTGATAGAATTTATCATTAAGTATGTCTAGATGACTCTTTAGGTATATAATACACCATAAATTTTCTCTAATGTATTTACAAGGTTCTCGATCCCATTTATTCCCTTTTCTATAATTAATATATATATATAATATATATATTATTATATATATATATATATATATATATCATTTTGTGTATATTCTCTTTTTTTTCTAAATGTCATGTTGGGTTTGCAATATTCAAAAAAAAACATTAAGTGAACTTATTGTTGTAAGTGTTTCAACATGTTTCTATAATCTCTTTCCTTTTCCAACTTCATTCCTATGTTTTTTGACAACTCAAAAGTTTATTTATAATACCAAATGTTTCCTTCATTTACTCGCTCATATAGGTTATGGGTCAACATCTAATATATTTGCAAGGAGTTAGTTTATATCAATCAAGTCATTTATTTCCAATTATGTCTAGTGTAGCAATTAAGTATTACTTACTTTGGCACCAACCATATTCTTTACACCTTTGTATAGTTGTCTCCTTCCTCAGCCATCTATACTAGATGTTTAATTTAAGACATATTTATGATTAGTGATCTTATAAATTATGTATCGAAATATAATTTTGTGTAAATTAACAAAAAGGTATTGGAAGTAGAAATGGGTAAGAATCATGTAAATAATCCTAAACTTTTCATTATGATTTCAAATCCAACACACTTCCTACTTTCTTCAACATACATGTATGATATTTTATAATTGTTTATCCATATATAAATAGTACTTCACTTCATTTGGTTATGTATCTTAATTGGTTTAGACGTATACTTCCTCATCATTAGAGACCATAAGCTTCTCTCTTTACTCACTATACAATAGTGACACGATATGATTTACCAATTAGTATGTGTTATTAAATAAATCTTCCAAGCAATATTTTGTTCTCGTGGGCACCCAGCATGTTGTTCTTGCAAGCTTGACATAGGAATTTTATTTGCTTCCTCATCTAGTAGGAAGATTTTGATATGTTATTTAACCTGTAATCATGCTCACGAGCCTTAGTATTCTAACTTGTGGTGCTCATACGACTTGTAACATACACAGATTTTGTTTTTATTTAATCCTTAATAATTTAGATTATATAGAAAAAAGTGAACATGTGTAAGGTAATTGTACTTCTCTTACTTAACTCCTTTGTAGAGTCACATATATATTTTTTCCTTTTGTTTTGGTTTACTTATTCCCATCGCAACCTCTTAATTAATGAGCTTATGTGTAAAGTGCATGTGTCAGATAGACACTCTCCTTGTTTAGCCTTGGTGTAATCATGGGTTTTATTATTTTCAATCATCAGTTCTTTCATTGCATGTAAACTTTATCAAGTTATTGAATTCTGAGGGTTCATGGTCCCCAACTTTGTTATATTGTTAATTAGTGGGCACGTTATCATTGTTTGTCAACTTAGGTCTATAGATAATCTCCTTACCATTGTGTGTGTATGCCCCTCCGATTAATTTATTTACACTCATTTCGTACTCACATTTCTCGAGAGACATTTGCATTACGATCAATAATCTTCAAAATTGATTTTTATCATGACTAGCATTAACCTAAATCTATTGTTATGAATGTTTAGGGTTAGATTGCACAATGATGCTTTGACAACGGTGGTTATGGGAATAACCAACCCTTCATCATGGCACCCAACAAACTCATTTGGTACTTCACAATTTGCTGTGAGGCCCTATATCTAAGGAAAATCGTTTTCTTGTTAACAGTTTTACTTCATTGTGTTTACTCATTATGTAGAAAGTCGATAGTTTGAAACCCACTCTATGCTTAACTTTTTACAAATTAGATCCTTCAGTAGATTGATTTAATTCGACAACATAATTACACATTAGTGTTTATCATGGAGGTTTCTTCTTATTCAAGATATTTATTCCAACCAAAACTCTAGACTCATGATGGTAATTTCTTCCTATGAATTCGTTCTTTGTTGTACATAGTTGGGATAACAACTTAGAAACCCTAGCCCTTGGTCTTTACTGAATTTATTCATAACTGTTATTATTTTGGTTGCATATTGAAGGGTGTCTGGATAGATCCTTCTTTATGCGCCTAAACCTTGTTGATGCCTTTGTGGAAGGAAAATTTTAGGGGATAATATTCGTAATTGAGCTAATTTTTCCACGGTTAAAAAAAAATTATTCATGAATTTCCAATTTTTCATAATATGATTCACCCAAATTTTATAGTATAATAATATTTTACCTTACCAATCAGAAATTTTTTATAGAGAATATACAAGATCATTGGAAATATGAATATTTTTACAAAAGCATTAGAAATCCTTTTACAGTTTGCATATTAGGGACTAGTAATATTGGCCATGATTTCTAAAATTTAAGATAAATTTCTATCCTTAAAATTTTCTTTCATTCATGACCTTCATATAAATTCTATTTTTGTTATAATGTTTTCGTTCTATTTGTTGTATTTTCAATAATTGTTTCTTGTGGTTTAGTTATTGTATTTTCCTGTCGTCTTTTGTAGTATTGTAAATATAATTTTAACGCTTTCTAATATCAATGAACACTATTGTCTGAAAGTTCTTTCTTGCTTGCCACTACAAATTTTGGAAAATATTCACTACATTACTATTATTATTGTTGTTGTTGTTGTTGTTTCTGTTGATGTTTAGCAACCCCTAAATAAGCCTCATGACCCTACTTCTGGACTCATGGGTTTTATTTAGTTTTTTGTTGTCATTACTACTATAGGAGCTTTTAAACATAATATTTGTTCTGTTGTGACACTTGCAATGTAAGTTACATTTTCCATAGCTTTAATGTTAGAAGAGATGAATATTGGTATTGGCATGTTTGCATGCAACTGTATGTTTACATGATTTAGTTTTCATTATTTAGAATATATTTTTATGGTTCCTTCTAACTTCATTATATTAGTCTCACATTCCTCAACAGGACCTTACCTGTAACCTCCTGAGTGGCTCAAATCTTAGTTTTTGAACTTGGGACTATTTTTTGTGTTATTGGTTAGCCAACTTGGCCAAGTATAACTTGGATTCACAATTTTTAATTCAACTTGAATGGAAGTTAAATCTCACATTTATTCGAAAGAGTTGATATTCACATAAAGATAGATATACCATTATAAAAACAAGAACCTTTATTGATGAGATAGAATTAAACAATGAACCGTAGAAAATAGATCCAAAAGACTTATATTTTTTCTTAACTGTCTAAACCCACCAAAAAATCACCAAAAAAGAGAGTGTTCCACCCAACCAATGAGTATGGTATCCACTACGAGAAACCCCCTAACCATTTTTCACTTCTAGAATAGTTCTCTCAATAGGGACCATAGCAATGAGTATGGTATCCACTACCAGAAACCCACTAGCCATTTTTTACTTCTAGAATAGTTCTCTCAATAGGGACCATAGCAGGTTTGTTCTAAGACACTCCTTGACCCGTACTAAGTCTTAGTCTAGGAATTTCAACTGAGCAATCAAGCTTTTGTTTGGATTTCTTTTAACCAATGAGCTCAAGAATCCTCTACTTGGAAATGTCCTGTCGCCTTTACAACATCTTATCTGAGGTTCACAAGATCATAACTTAATTATCATTTCTTTGAACTCCTCAAACTAGGTACCAAGTTCATAAAGTTTCCTTAGGCTTTCTTCCCTCTAAGTCTCTTGGCTCCCTTGGTTCCCCTTTCCGTAACTATGATTATGCATCTTAGATTATTTATCTCTATGTGGGTTATTAACTTCCTTCAATCTATCTGGTAAGTGAAAACTCTGATTGAACACTTTTTCTCGTAATTTTATGGTTCACCACATTATTACTATTTATAAAAATTAAATAAAACAACCACATTAAAAATATTAATGAGGTTGATATAGTTGAAGGGCTCATAAATATAACCAGAAAAAAGTATTGCAACATGAAGGTTATGGGTCAACTTTAACTTAAGAAAAAAAAGAATTATAAATGAATGTTATAAATAGTAATTAGGAACTTATCATGAGGAACTTATTAGAATTGGAATAATATCAAATCCATAGGAAATTGGTGGGTCAAGAGTCACCTGGAATGAATATAATTATTAAAATATTAATGAAATGTAATATGGAATAATGAATCTATGCTTAATAATTATATATTATATATAAATAAAATGTAAAGTAAAATAATAATGACAAACTATCATTGAAGGAATTATTAGAATTATAATAATCTCAAAATCCCTAGGAATTTGGAGCAAGTGAGACTAATCTAATTTTTAAAAATTATTAAAAGTCAAATGCAACCTAACAAGCTCTTAAATACAATGCATATGTTGATAACCATACTAAGCGTATGTCTAGCATATTTCCTTGAGAATCAATCTAAACCCTCAATTAGAAAAATAAAAAAACTTCAAGAGATAATGAGCCACATTAAATTGAAATAAAAAAGGTGGAAAATCCTTTGGTAACTTGTATGAATAGTTAACGAACATAAATTATAAAACCCTGATGGAAAACATTTTCTTGGTGTGCTCTCCAAAATCAGCAAATTCTCATTTTCACTAAGCATTATACTTTTGGAGCTGAGATTAAATTTAACCCAAAAAAAATTGTGTGGTATATAACATCTACGAAATGATTGTAAAATATAAATTTATTTAGAATAATTATTTAATCCCTAAAAATTTATAAATTTATTATAAAAATGTAATGATTTTAATTGGAAGGGAAAACAAGTCATTTCTTAATATCTCTGAGTATTTTCATTATATATCATGCATCTATGATATTTTGGTTATCGTACCAATTCCTCGGGATTTAAAGTTATAAGTAGCCCTACCTGAAAAACAAAATGGATAAAGTGGGTATAAATGTGTCCTCTAGAAACCAGAAAACAAGATAATTTATTGACAACAATAGAGACCTAGGTTATAGAGAAAAGAAATTTTGTTATTTCCATACTTTAAAAATTATATACAAGCATGGAATTGTGGTTGGT
Source organism: Pinus taeda (assembly GCA_000404065.3). Classification (NCBI taxonomy): domain Eukaryota; kingdom Viridiplantae; phylum Streptophyta; class Pinopsida; order Pinales; family Pinaceae; genus Pinus; species Pinus taeda. The sequence goes on from APFE030717157.1 coordinate 146,078, forward strand.
GTGTAGCTAAGGAGAGCAACCACGTAATGCGCTAAAAGCACGAGGGGACATTGTTTAAATATTGTTGTTTTTATGCATCAATGGTAAGTATAATGACCTCGAAAGGAGAGCAACCACGTAATACGCTAGAAGAACGAGGGGACATTGTTTAAATATGGTTGTTTTTATGCATCACTGGTAAGTATAATGACCTCAAAACGCTAAAAATTTATGATTGATAGGTAGCCAAAGACAACCACCTTCGCTAGGCAAGCCAATGCAGTCATTCCTCCTTTGTAATTCATGGGGTCGTACGAAACGCATTTGCATAGTGGCATACTCAAACAGGAAAGAGAAAATGTCGGTGTCCATTAATTGTCATTCCTTGGTCTGACTGTCTTGAATACGTTAAAGACAGTGGATTTTGCCGACAGGGATAGCCACTTGAAATCCTTCCTCGTGCGCACGGAATTCAAATGCACGACAAGTTTACGAAAAGGTTGCGCGCCAGCACTTGGTTATTTTCAATCATGCCCCATTTCAACTGGAAAACTATCGAAATGTATCCTTCACCGAGGTCGGCAATGAGAAACAGAGCTCAGTCTTTTCTTTCCTTTCGATTACAACGATGGTTACGATAGCGTTGACGCCACCGCACCGTACCACATTATAGATATTAATCAACATTTTGACAATACTTTGGTGTATCATTGCATTAAGGTTTTGAACGAGTATGCCAAAATTACATTAATGGATTTAATTAAGGTTTTGACAAAAGCTTGAGATACGTCAGAAATCCATTGTTCTGAACGAAACGAGTCTACCCGTTGAATAGCAACCGGTGGTGTCGAGCGCCACGTTGAGACCGCTAATAATTCAGCCACAGCTCCCTGGACTCTGGCTATAAATCCCCTTGCAGAACCAATTAGGTCATTCAAACAGGGTTCAATTGTTTAAGGCGAGCATGAGGAAGATACATACTAATGCCTTCATATGCTAAGTTTCGCAACATTCGATGTGTTTATATACAGTCGTATCCTAATAAGCTGGGTGTAGTTTCAAGTAATATGCAGATTTAGCGAATTTCATATCGTGTAAATGATGTGTAAGTAATAAGCAGTTTTACTAAAATTTCGCACTGTATTAATGATGTGTAAGTAGAATTGGTGGTAGCTCTTAATAATTACTAATATGCAGTTTTACTGAATTTTATCTTCTATAAATACTGTGGAACAAGAATAGAAATTTTTTTACGTTCAGCTGAGATCTATGAATTAAGAGGTACCAAACATTACAAGCGTAGATTTAATAACTGAGATCTATGAATTAAGAGGTACCAAACATTACAAGCGTAGATTTAATAACTGTTATCCGAAAGCATTTTAAGAACTAAATTGCATTTTAGCTGAAAGAACTTTGCTATTTGGTGTGTATCAGCGTCGCATATAAGGAAATAGTAGATATACATCCCCTATAGATAAATGCAATAGCACTGCCATGGTCAATTAGAATTTATGCAAAAGTTAATTAGAATAAGTTGTTTGTGATCACTATAATAGTTTTTTTTCCTCGTAGTTATTAGCATAAGATGGAATGATAGCCACTGTGTTATTGATAATCCAAGCTGAATCTTCTTTTGTATTAAGCGCTGGTAATTTGAAGGACATGGATATGAGCTAATATAGCAATTTTGAGGATATTGGATATGAACTCATGATGACAGCGAGACAGCGAGTTATGATCATTTATTTAAAGATAAGATTTTGAAAGCGATGTTGATGGGGAGATTGGAAACCATGTTTTCACAACACTCATTTATAAAATAAATAACACTTAATGGTTATACGCCCGTGAAATCTATGTAAATTTTAAAATTTGTAGTTGCATATTCAACTTTGATTCCCATACATGGGTGTCCAGAATGTGAGTCCCTCAAAACTCATCTATTTTCAAA